>OZ024752.1:39965193-39967693 GCA_964016885.1 Eledone cirrhosa | reverse complement strand
ATAACGGTTTTGCAATGGTTATTACTCCTGTATCTGGGTTGATAATAAAATAGGGTGAAGATTTTCCTCCCTGTAAACTGTAATAAACCTTGTTTTCAGGAAACTGTGGAGGAAAAACAGAAATGGACTTTAAGAGACAGTTAGATAAAATAAAAATAATTGTTTCTACTTTAGGCACAAGGCCAGCAAATACCCAGTGCATTACTGGTACTTTATTTTATCGACCCCGTAAGGATGTAAGGCAAAGTCAACCTCGGCGGGATTTGAACTCAGATCGTAAAGGGACGTAACTATGCTGGAAAGCATGGCGTCCGACCCTCTACCGATACTGCCAATCCAATTGCTTCTGTTCACATATTCAGCATATAGTGCATGAACCAATGAAGAATACTCCTTCAGTTTACTCAATCTGCAAGAAATAACAGCCAAATCTTCCTCAACTACCATCTACCGCTTTGAAAAGTTGAGAGCAACATTAGATAATGTAGTCCTAGATATGAAATCCTTGAGAGAAGGACAAGGTAATGATAGTACTCCTTCAGTTTACTCAATCTGCAAGAAATAGCAGCCAAATCTCCCTCAACTACCGTCTACCACTTTAAAAAGTTGAGAGCAACATTAGATAATGTAGTCCTAGATATGCAATCCCTGAGAGAAGGACAAAGCAATCATAGCTGGAACACCAGAATGGAAAGAGCTGGAACAAATACCACAAGGTATCGTACCCAACACTACCACAATTCTGACAGTCCACATTTTTCTTAGAATGGTACTCTATTAACAACTGAAGAATGCAAGACAAAGTTGACCATGTCAGGATTTAAATTCAGAATAGGCAGAGTTGAAATAAAGATCACAAGGCATTTTGTCTGACACTGCAATGTTTTTCCAAGTTGACCTCTTTGAAATACCCACAGACATTCACTATTCTGGAAATTTATTGATGCCCCAGCATGGCCTCAGCCAGAGTAAATTACAAAAAAAAAAAAAAAAAATGAATTACTAAAAATATGTTATTCTTTAAGAATACTACACCTCAAATATAAGATTAAATTAAAAAAAAATATGTAAACATGAGTTACCGTATTGTCAGCGTCCGTTGCATTTACATTAAAAACAAAGGTACCAACTGCATCATAATCAAAGACAGTCGCTTGATATGGAGAAGCTGGTGTGAAAACTGGTTTATTAATGTTCTTGAGTACTGTTACAGTGAGAGGAAAAACTGCTTGCATGCTAGGATTTGTTTTTAAGTAAGCTTTTATTAAGACCTGAAATTTACAGAGAAAGACAATTAATGATAATAAATAATTGTTTCTACTTTTGGCACAAGGCCAGCAATTATCCCAGTGCATTACTGGTACTTTATTTTATCGACCCCGTAATAATTGTTTCTACTTTTGGCACAAGGCCAGCAATTATCCCAGTGCATTACTGGTACTTTATTTTATCGACCCCGTAATAATTGTTTCTACTTTTGGCACAAGGCCAGCAATTATCCCAGTGCATTACTGGTACTTTATTTTATCGACCCCGTAAAGGTGAAAGGTAAAGTTGACTTCAGCAGGATTTGAACTCAGACCGTAAAGGGACATAACTATGCTGGAAAGCATGGCGTCCGACGAAGATCTCCAGAGGCTGGATGTCACCTTGGAGGATGCAGCGGGGCTGGCCCGGGACCACCAGTGATAGAGGGTATTTGTGGACCTGGTCAGCTCTACACACAATGATGCCTTTGGAAACACTAACCTAGGATGACCCCAGTCTCATTGAGCAAGAGCAAAGAAGAAGAAGAATCTATCTAGGGCAGGTAAAATTCCCGAGATCCATGGACGAGTTCTGTCCAGCGGTCTCTGTCCTTCATCATTGCCGCCATGTCCTGTGTCTCCAAGAGACCTGTGTCTGTCCTTAGGGCATCAAGATATGTCAACCTTGGTCTCCCTCTTTTAGTGTCCGTGTAGGGGCTTCCACAGGAACACTGAATGCAGTGTCAACTCTGAATGTCGGTGAGCATGTCCAGTTAACCTCAATCTCCTCTGTGTTACTTTTGAGCTGACTTTTGGGAGGCTCCCGTACAGCTCTTGAGTGCTTCATCATCAGTGTATATTGATTAATGTTCGTAAGAAGAATGGTAAGTGATAACAGGTGGGAAGCAGGATTGAGTTTGATATGGGTGTAAAACAAGTATTGTGGGGGTTTAAAGGGGTGATGTAGGAGAGAAAGGGAGTGAGAAAATATGTCTTAGGTGTTTGTCATATGTGATAGGATTAGAAAGGGTGATGTGTGACTGTAGCGGGGGTGATCTCAGATGAAATAGGGGGCAGTTACAGTGAAGATGTGAACAATTACTAAAGAGCTTTGACTAGTGGATTTTAAAGGAGTAGAAACAACAACCCTGTACTCCTTTTTGATCTCCATGTGTCTAACACACGTGGGCATGCCTACAAAGTCAGAAAACAGCACAGCTCCCATGACTTTTGGAAACATTTTTTCACGTTCA
>OZ024752.1:39927693-39960193 GCA_964016885.1 Eledone cirrhosa | reverse complement strand
GAAATGAAAAGACCTAAGTTTTGTTGAGGAAAAAAAAAAGCACAGAAACAATGTGAAAAATAGTATAAAGGTCCTTACGTTGAAACTATTAGGACTGTTGAATGTCAAGGCTTTAATCAAAACAACATCACCATTGGATTTCACGCTGATATAAGACTTCACTTGCACGTCAGCAGTATCAAATGAATAAACAAGTGGGTCCTACATGAAAGAGGAAATATATAATTAAAAAATCAGAAGTTATAAGAACAATAAAAATAAATTAAAGGCTTATTTAGCCGTTTTGATACCAAACTGCCTGAAATCAACCCTGGTGTTTAGCTTAAGTGTTTTAATGCATGGTCCCATAACTCCTGAGAGAAGTGGGGTGCTATATTGACATACAGCATTTCTAGGACATTTTAAACCTGGCGGAGCACATCCCTCTTCAGGTCTGAATACAGCAGATTTCTTCCATAGAAGAGTAGAGAGAGTGAGAAAATGGAAGTGAGAAGAGATATAGTACTAGAATGGAACTTTTTGTATCGACTTTGAATAGATGAAAGGTAAAGTTGACATTAGCGGGATTAGAGAGCAGAGAGGCAAAATGAATACTGCAAAATATTCTATATTGCCACCTTTTAAAGTATTTATATTTATCTAAAAACCTTCCATCATAATTTTATGTAAGTTTCTTTAGGTTGCATTTCAAACACTAACTCAATATTAAAAATGCCACTTATATTACAAAATCCCTCTAAATTCTTAATTTTCTTCAAAATCATTTAAAAGCGCCTTCTCCATTCTGTCCGCTGGGACCATGAAGTGGCCAGCATGTGAAACTCCATTTGTTCATAATACAAAGAGATGGGGAGGGTGAGAGAGATGGAGACAATGACAGCGGGAGTATGACTCTTTCATGTTTGGACACATTTATCAATTCTATGTTACTCTCTACTTATGACAACGATAAATGTCACCATCACCACTGCCTTCATTATACCACCACTACCACTATCACTATCACCATTCTCCATTAGTTCATTTTAAATTCTCTGCAAACCAGTGATCATCATCATTATCATTTTACGTCCGCTTTTCCCTGCTTGCAAGGGTAGGACGGGTCTTATTCAGCACAGCATCTCTCCACTCGTCATGGTCCTTCGTCATCTCCACTGTGAGCTTCAATGATCTGAGGTCTGTTCTCACCACCTCCGCCCATGTTTTTCGTGGTCTACCTCTACCACGTCTTCCTTCAACTGGCAATTCCTGGCACTTCTTCACCCATCGGTCATCCTCCATGCGCATCACATGTCCATACCACCTCAGTCTCCTCTCCCATATGCGTATGATGAATGAAATAAGTGACATCTATAAGTGATGTCTTTCATTAGAAATAAGCTGGTGAAAGGGTTAACGTGTGGTAATGGATTAATAGCAAATGGGTATTTCTATTAAATGTTTGCTATCAGGGTATATCTCTCCTTCCTTTTCTCTTTCTTCCATGGCCTAATAGTCTTTTTCCCTCCCTTTTCTCTCATTTATGGCATTTATAGTCCTTTCTTCTACTTTCCTATACAGCCAGATCTGCTCTTCTTTACTCGCTCCCTCCTTTTTTTCTTACTTAATTTTGTTTTTATCTTTTTTTAAAATTATTTTTCCATCCTTATATAACTTTTGTTTTTATCTTTTTTTAAAATTATTTTTCCATTCTTATATAACTTTTGTTTTTATCTTTTTTTAAAATTATTTTTCCATCCTTATATAACTTCTGTTTGTAAAATATAGTTGACATAATATGTTTATGTATAACAGATAACAAAATAAAATTTTCGTTACGTTAAAAAAAATATAATAATTAAAAAATATTTAGATTTGAAGCATAAATTTCATAACTGGGTAGGAGAAATATTTGTGACTTTATGTCAATATTATTATTGCTGATATAGTCTGTAATAAATACGGGCATTTCAATAGTCACCTTATTCAATCAAAAGAAATGTTTTAAACAGGCAATTTTGATATTCAATTAAAATTGATAGATTCTTATAGAATGAAAATGTTTCTTACATTGTCAGCATCGGTAGCTTGCAGTCGAAGGAAAGCAGTGTTGATTGCTAAGTTCTGATTAATTGCAATTGTGTATGGATCATTAATAAATGTTGGTCCACCTTTGCTTCTCTGGACCTTAGTTATTAAATCGGACTGAATTTTCGATTGAGAAAGGTTCGGATCGAAAGCAGAAATGCGAATCTGAAAATTAAAAATTAGAAAAAACGAATTAGGAGAAAAAGTAAAAAAAGCTTTAAATGTAAGGGCAAGTTCAGAGATGCACTCACAAAGATCAAAAATGTAATTGTAAGGATATGAGCTATATCTTTAGAGATTAGACTTGAACTATAAATTAATATATTATTATTATTATTATTATTTGAGTCTCAGTCATTGATGTTATTTAACTGGAAAGTTTGTTCAAATGAAACATCAAGCAGCTACCTGCAGCCTCTGATATTCAGGACGTATCAGAGGGTTCTTGCTGTTCCCAGCAAGCATGCCTTTTGAAGTGTTCCAAAAAACAGGACTGGACTAATGTTCTTTAATCATCCTTGGAAACTCTTTGAGATAGTACCTAGTGCTCCTATGACATTCGAGACATCCTTGATCTCTTGACAGTCCCAAATTCTTTTAAACTCCCACTTTAAATCCTGGTATCGGTTTTCTCCTTCTCCTTTTCTTGCACTCTCATGTCAAAGAGGTAGGCTACATCTACAATCAGGCACATCTTTTTTCCTCAGCAAAAACCACCAGGTCAAGTCTATTGTGTTCTAATTTCTTGTCCGTCTGTATCCTGTAATCGCATACCACCTTCATTTGATCGTTTTCTATCACCGACTCTGACTTATGCTCATACCACTTCTCAGAATGTGACAAATTGTTTAGTTTGCATAGATGCCAATGAATCACCTTTCCTATTATATCATGTTTCCAGCCTTTATAGTGAGTCTGGGGTAGGTGTTTACACTTGGATACAATGTGAGGCACAATCTCCTCTCTCTCTCCACAGATCCTACACAGTGAGCTAGCCTCCTCCGTGTCAATATGGTATTTCACCCACTTCGTTTTGAGGGCTTGTTCTTGTGCAGCCATTATCATTCCTTCTGTAGATTTTTAAAGTCTCCTCTTTTTAACCAGTGCCATATCTGTGGATCTCTGAATTCCATTTTCTTAAAGAAGGTGCTATGAAGGGATTTTTAATGACGGTTGCTTTTCCTCATTGTTATTTCCTCCTTGGACATCTCTTGGTCTATTGTCTTCTCCTTCAGTACAACTTTGAGCATTGGCTCCCTACTGTGAGACACATTTGTGCAGACTGTTTCTCTCCATCTAAACACAGTCCTCTACGCTGATAAGACCTCTTCAACCTTCAGATCTCTTTAAATAGAATCTATCAACATCACTCCTCTTGTGGGGAATGATGTAAGCTTCCTAGTCTTCCTATCAATTTCTTTTTGTTCAGTAACATTTCATTTCAGAATTCCCCCACTGTACCCAATAATTGTTTCTACTTTTGGCACAAGGCCAGCAATTATCCCAGTAATAGCTGGTCTTGTGCCAAAAGTAGAAACAATTATTATTATTATTGTACTTTGAGTCTCAGTCATTGATGTTATTTAACTGGAAAGTTTGCTGAAATGAATATCAAGCCACTACCTGCAGCCTCAGATATTCAGGACGTATCGGAGGGTTCTTGCTGTTCCCAGCAAGCATGCCTTTTGAAGTGTTCCAAAAAGCAGGGCTGGACTAATCTTCTTTAACCATCTTGGAAACTCTTTGAGATAGTACCTAGTGTTCCTATGACAATCGGGATGACCTTGATTTCATGGCAGTTCCAAATCCTTTTTTAACTCCCACTTTAAGTCCTGGTATCGGTTAATTTTCTCCCTCTCCTTTTCTTGCACTCTCGTATCGTTATTATTATTATTATTATTATTTTTAATAGTAGTAGTAATAGTTGTTTCTACTTTAGGCACAAGGCCAGCAATTACCCAGTGCATTACTGGTACTTTATTTTATCGACCCCGTAAAGATGAAAGGCAAAGTTAACCTCGGCGGGATTTGAATTCAGATCGTAAAGGGACGTAACTATGCTGGAAAGCATGGCGTCCGACCCTCTACCGATACTGCCAATCCACCGCCCAAGTAGTAGTAGTAATAGTAGTAGTACAGATTAAAAGTTTTAGCAAACCATTTCTGCTTTCACCCTAAGTGGAGAAAATATAATTTGGGAGATTATTGTTTCTAGAATGTTGAGAAACCATGTTGAGGTTTTCTTATTGCTTTGTAGTATGTTTATGTGTGTGTGGTTGGAAGTAAAGAAGAGCAAGACATTAATGTATAAATGGAAATGCAACATAAACATAAATAAATATTCCAAGAATATATAATTAGAGCATGCTTACCGTGTACATAGTATTCTGCCGAGGATCATTTTTCAAGGAATCATTTAAATAGATTATTCCAGTTAATTTAGCAATATAAAAATATTCTTGTCCACTTGGAGCAACATTTAAAATTTGGTATTCTATTTGACCCTGAAAGGTTTTGAAGAACATAACATGAATTATTATTAGACTCTGTCTAATGTATTTATATATTTACATTATTCTTAAACTCCGGAGCAGTGAATCATTCGCTTTCCGAAATAGAATATTAGTCTAATGACTCCATTTATACCATAAACGTAGTTTTGGTTTTTTGTCTTTGCATGAAATTGTTCTCATCGCTCCACATAACAACGTAATTATCTTGTGGTTACAACAACACAGCCTACCATTTTATTTATATAATTTTCCTTATCCACTGTGACCCATCTTTTCTCTCCCCTTGCTGCTTTTATCTCTCTCCCCCCTCTCTCTCCTTCTCCCTCTTACTTTCGCTCACCCTCTCTGCTAGCCTACCTTCTCTCTGCTAGCCTACCACTATAACTATCTCTTTCTCGCTTCCTCTTACGTTCATTCACTCCCTCTCTGCTAGTTGCACTCTCTCTGCTAGCTCACTTCCTCCCTCGTCCACCACTGCAAGCAGTCTCTTTTCTCACTCACACTGCTACAGTGAAGACCTGTCTTTTCTCTCGTCAAACTTGTCAGGACTTATGTCCGAAAAACGTTTGTTGATTTGATATTTTTCCTCTCTTTACATTGCTTGACTTTTCGTGTCTGTTTATGTCTTTTTCTCTCTCTCCCCCCCCCTTTTTTTATCCCAATAACTTATTTTAGTTATGGCTCGCCCTAGGCTGAGGTATCTTGTCTCTAATGCGAAGAAATATCTATGATTGCTAGCAGACAACTGATGATGGATATCACCCTCTTTTGCCCGTTGGGTCTCCCCACTCCGCGGTTTCCATCGACTTCTAGTGCTCTGCACCTTTTTATGCAGCTGTCATCCTTCATATGCATCACATGTCCATACCAGCGCAACCGCCTCTCCTGCACACAGCATTTGATTCCTCTTATGCTCAGTCTCTCTCTCAATTCATTTATGCTTTGTCGTTCACGTATATTACTGTTACACATCCATCGGAGCATGCAGGCTTCGTTTCTCTCTAATCTACGTAAGTCTTCCACCTTCAGCGCCCAGGTCTCACTACCATGCAATATCGCTGTTCGGATACACGCATCATACAGTCTGCCTTTCATTCTGAGGGAGAAGCCTTTTGCAGCTAGCAGTGGTAGTAGTTCCCTAAACTTCTTCCATCCCGTTCTTACCCTAGTTATTGTACTTTCTGAACACCCACCTCCGCTGATAATTCGGTCACCTAGGTAGCAGAAGCTGTCTACTGTTTCTACAGAGCCCTCCCGGAGATTGGTGGTACTTGTTTCCTGTGGCTGTTTATTGCTTGCTGTCCCAGCACAGCTGCTGCATGTGAAGCCTACATTCTTAATTAAGCTTCCTGAGATCCCGCTACATCTCTTGTGTACCCATTGTTTGCATTTGGGGCAGAGAATGGAGTTCCTACCTACACCTTTCCTACATACTGAGCAAGGCCATTTCCCTGAGGGGATCTGGGTTCTGTTTTCTCGTCTACTTACAAGGACCTTAGTCTTTGTCAGGTTGACTTTGAGACCCTTTCTTTCTAGTCCCTGCTTCCAAGTTTGGAATTTATTCTCTAGTTCTACCATAGATTCAGCTATAAGTGCGAGGTCATCAGCATACAGGAGTTCACATGGGCATCCGGTCTTAAACTCCTCCGTTATTGCCTGCAGGACTATGATGAACAGGAGGGGCTAAGAACAGAGCCCTGGTGGACCCCAACCTGTACGCTAAATTCCTCGCTATACTCATTGCTAATCTTAACTTTGCTGACTGCTCCACTATACATGGCTTGTACCACTTTCACAAGCCATTCATCTACTCCTAGTTTTCTAAGAGCCCACCAGATTACAGCACGTGGAACTCTGTCAAAGGCTTTCACAAGGTCGACAAATACCAAGTAGAGTGGCTTACTTTTAGCTAGGTACTTTTCCTGTAACTGCCTCACAAGGAAGAGGGCATCAGTGGTGCCTCTTCCTGGTACAAACCCAAATTGCATCTCGTCTATTTTCACCCGGTCCCTAATTAACTGTGCTATAACTCTTTCTGTTACTTTCATGACCTGGTCCATCAGCTTTATACCTCTATAGTTTCCTCTATCTAGTGCACCACCGTTACCTTTGTAGCAGTTGACAATGATGCTACTGCACCAATCTTTTGGTATGACACCTTCTAGTATTACCTGGTTAACAATACGTGTGGTTATAGTGTGACCTACAGACCCTGATGCCTTCAGCATCTTGGCAGCTATACCCGATGGACCGCTTGCCTTCCCCATCTTCATATCTTTGATTGTCTTACTTACTACGTTGCTGCTGACTTGTACTGCTGGCCCCTCTATAGGGTCTACTTGGGGTAGGGTCTCTTCTTCCCATGCATTCTCCTCATTTAGTAATCTATCATAATGACTCTTACATGCATCTTTCTTCTCAGCACTTGTGAGGGCAAGCTCACCTTTATCATTCCGGATACACTTCTCTCCAATGACATCACAACTCTCTCTGACACACTGCCTCGCAATCTTGAACACCTCCTGTTTCTGGTCCTCACGTTGCAAAAAATGCTTGAATTTTATATCCTCTGCTTCCCTCCTAGCTAAGTATACTTGTCGCCTAGTTTCCCTCTTGGTCTCTATGTAATGTACCCTGCTCCCCCCGTTCTTCCATTCTTTCCATGCCTGTCTCTTGGCCTTAACTGCTTCATCTACCTTATTGTTCCACCACGAAGTCACTCTCCTCCTGCTTGAGGTCTTACTCCAGCCACAGACCTCATCCGTCGCCTCTAGTAAATTATTTTTTAGGAACACCCAGTTCTCTTCTACATTGAATGTCTCTATCTGTTCTTCTTTACTGTCGTAGGCGTTGAGTAAAATAGCTTTAAATCTGTTACTGGTTGAGGGGACTTTCAGCTTCCAGATCTTTCTTCTCCAGGTTGGCCTCTGTTTCCAGGTTCGTCTAGTTCTGACCGTGAGGTCGCTGACAACTAAGCTATGTTGGGATGTACATTCCTCACTAGGGAAGGCTTTTGTGTTTACGACCGTCCATCTGTCACGTCCTCTGATGAGGATAAAATCTATCTGACTGGAGTGCTCCCCTGATCTATAGGTGATCAGGTGGTTGTCGGGTTTTTTAAAGTTTGTGTTACATATCGACATGTCATTGGCATCGCAGAATTCAAGAAGTCTGAATCCTTCCTCATTTCTTGTGCCAACCCCATGGCCTCCATGTACTCTATTGAAGCCGTCGCAGTGTTTATCTACGTGTCCGTTAAAATCTCCTGCGATGATTAGGAAGTCATTGTCGTCTGTTAGAGCAGTAGTGTGCACTAGGGACTCGTAAAACCTATCCTTAAGTTCGTCTGGCAGCCCCGATTGGGGTGCATAAGCTGATATATATACATATATATATACATATATACATATATATACATATATATATATATGCATATATATATATATATATATATATATATATATATATATATACATATATATATGCATATATATACATATATGAATATATATATATATATATATATATATATATGCATATATATATATACATACGTATGCACATATATATATATGGACGTTAAATGGTGATGACGATGATGATGTAATTTATTTTCTAACACAATCCACTCCTAGTTGAACATTTTAGGCTAACTTTAATAAAACGGATCTGGAAATCTTGTGCAAATGTTTCCCAATCCTTCTAGTTTCATAGATACGATGTTGTGAAGCACTCTAAAGCTGGCACGTAATCCTGACAAACAGCTAAACTTATGTTTATATCAAGCTCAAACCTCCGAGACAACAAATATGTTTTTATACTTACACCGTTGTTATTAATGGCAGTTACATTATAAAGTTGATATCCTCGACCCTTATTCTCAGGAATTGTAATTTGGTTAGGTAAATTGGTAAAAACAAGGATTGGACTTCGTTGTACATTCACAATTACTGTTCCTGAACTTGTCTTTGGAACAGGCTGTGCATTATCACTGGCTTCCACATTGATCTAAAATAATGATGATAATAACAATAGTAATGATTTCATTTATTGGCACAAGGCCAGCAAATACCCAGTGTATTACTGGTACTTTATTTTATCGACCCCGTCAGGATGAAAGGCAAAGTTAACCACGGCGGGATTTGAACTCAGAATGGCAAGGGCCGTAACTCTATGCTAGAAAGCATGGCGTCCGACCCTCTACCGATACTGTCAATCCACCGCCCTTTAATAATAACAATAATAATGTTTTTTTTTTTAAAATTTTTTTTTTTATATAGGCACAAGGCCTGCAATTTGGGGGGGAGGGGGAAAGTCGATTAAATCTACCCCCAGTGTGTGACTGGTACTTTATTTTATCGACCCCGTCAGGATGAAAGGCAAAGTTAACCACGGCGGGATTTGAACTCAGAATGGCAAGGGCCGTAACTCTATGCTAGAAAGCATGGCGTCCGACCCTCTACCGATACTGTCAATCCACCGCCCTTTAATAATAACAATAATAATGTTTTTTTTTTTTAAATTTTTTTTTTTATATAGGCACAAGGCCTGCAATTTGGGGGGGAGGGGGAAAGTCGATTAAATCTACCCCCAGTGTGTGACTGGTACTTTATTTTATACACCCCGTAAGGATGAAAGGCAAAGTTAACCACGGCGGGATTTGAACTCAGAATGGCAAGGGCCGTAACTCTATGCTAGAAAGCATGGCGTCCGACCCTCTACCGATACTGTCAATCCACCGACCTTTAATAATAACAATAATAATGTTTTTTTTTTTTTAATTTTTTTTTTATATAGGCACAAGGCCTGCAATTTGGGGGGAGGGGGAAAGTCGATTAAATCTACCCCCAGTGTGTGACTGGTACTTTATTTTATACACCCCGTAAGGATGAAAGGCAAAGTTAACTTCGGCGGGATTTGAACTCAGATCATAAAGGGCCGTAACTCTATGCTGCAAAGCATGGCGTCCGAACCTCTACCGATACTGCCAATCCACTGCCCTTTAATAATAACAATAATAATGACGTCATTTATTGGCCACAAGTGCCGATATATACAATAATAACAATAATAATTGTTTCTACTTTTGGCACAAGGCCAGCAATTACTGGTACTTTATTTTATCGACCCCGTAAGGATGATATCTAGTATAGCGACCCCAGTACATTACTGGTGCTTTATTTTATCGACCCCCGTAAGGATGATATCTAGTATAGCGACCCCAGTACATTACTGGTGCTTTATTTTATCGACCCCGTAAGGATGATATCTAGTATAGCGACCCCAGTACATTACTGGTGCTTTATTTTATCGACCCCCGTAAGGATGATATCTAGTATAGCGACCCCAGTACATTACTGGTGCTTTATTTTATCGACCCCCGTAAGGATGATATCTAGTATAGCGACCCCAGTACATTACTGGTACTTTATTTTATCGACCCCCGTAAGGATGATATCTAGTATAGCGACCCCAGTACATTACTGGTGTTTTATTTTATCGACCCCCGTAAGGATGATATCTAGTATAGCGACCCCAGTACATTACTGGTGCTTTATTTTATCGACCCCCGTAAGGATGATATCTAGTATAGCGACCCCAGTACATTACTGGTACTTTATTTTATCGACCCCCGTAAGGATGATATCTAGTATAGCGACCCCAGTACATTACTGGTGCTTTATTTTATCGACCCTGTAAGGATGAAAGGCAAAGCTAACCTCGGCAGGATTTGAAATCAGAACGTAAAGGGTCATAACTCTATGCCGCGAAGCATGGTGTCCACCGCTCTACCGATACTGCCAATCCACTGCCCTAATAATAATAATGATGATTTCTAGTAGAGGCTCAAGGCCAGTAATTTGGGGGTAGGGGAAGGTGTCGGAGGGTGTGGGAGGGTGCATATGTGTATAAATAAACTATAACAAAGAAATGTTTCTATTTTAGGCACAAGGCCAGCAATTATCCAGTACATTACTGGTACTTTATTTTATCGGCCCCTGTAAGGATGAAAGGCGAAGTTAACCTCGGCGGGATTTGAACTCACATCATAAACTATAACAAATAAAGCTAGCTGCTAGTTTTCAGTGGCAAATGTTGCTAATATTTGTTTCTACTTTAGGCACAAGGCCAGCAATAACCCAGTTCATTACTGGTACTTTATTGACTTCATATTTTCATATAAGCGTTCTGATTTATACAGAATGTGATTTAAGATTGTGTGACACTCTCAAGAGCATTTGGGGGTATAAATGATATAAAATGGTTCCAAAATGCAACACAGATGACCAGATGTAGTCTCATATTCTGGAGCTTAACCTTCTCTGAATTTGACTATTACTTGTTAAATAATGGAAAGTCACATAATGTAGAAACATTAAACTGTAGTTGTACCTACATGAGAAACTAATTAATAAACAATACAGTGTTTAAACTAATCTATAACCATAGGTATATAATACATTGAATCTAATGCTACAACAAATGGATAACAAGTCAATAAGCATACACATACATGTACACCAGGTATGGACACAGAGGAGCCAAATTCCCACTGTCATCACCTTTGTCTGTCTTGTCCTCCTTATCTCTCACTATTATGGGGTTCAACACATTGGCCACCTCATGGCCCCAGCGGACAGAATAGAGAAGGCGTTTACCTTGGAGCATGGTAAGGGAGATGCGCTGGAAGAGCCATTCCGTCTCGTTAAATATTCCATTTGATAAGTTTCTTTGAAATATGTTTGTTAATCCATGTTTATCAATTTAGTTAACCCGTTAGCATTACTCTGTATATATTATTGTATTTTTCTGGTAAAGGCTTATCTCACACAATTATCTCATATAATATCGAATCTATGAGATTTTGATATTATTTATTTTGAGAACAATACCTTAACATCAGTATGAGCGGCTGGTTACAACCAATTGGAACGGAAAGTGGTGAGAGAATTCTGGCCGGATACTGCCGGTTTAAATGCTAAAGGGTTAAATAAAGAGTGGTGTGTTCATGCGTAGAAACGCTATAAAATAGGTTTTAAAATAAACACCCTTAAAGATGGCTACTATTTACTTCAACAAACCCGTTCGCAGTTTATAAAAAAAGAAATTTGTTATAGTATATCGAAAATATCAAACTACTTACTGTGTATCGAGTGTTATTTTGTGTATCCAACAGTAAACTCTTTTTTAATTGAACTACACAGCTCCTAGGGGATAACTTAAAATATTCCAAAGAAATTGCAGATCCTGTGATTTTGCACGTGATAAATTTCTGGAATATAAAACATAACAAAAAGAAATTTAAGCCCATAAATCAGTTTAGATAAAATATAAGAATGCCGTGAAAAATAAAAGTTTATCATTTTAGAAGAACATATACACTTACAAGAAGTATAAATAATATATTTTGTAATTGAAATAGAAATAAAAGCTTCACCGTAATCATCATTTCATCATTTCATCATTTCATTTTACGTCCGCTTTTTCCCTGCTTGCAAGGGTGGGACGGGAACTGATTTTGGCTTGATTTCTACAGCTGGATGCCCTTCCTAACACTAACCTCATTTACAGTGAGTGCTGGGTGCTTTTTTGCCGTGGCACCTCCACGACCACTTTGCAGTGGAATGATAGGGACCCCAGTCCCTATCATCTCATTTCTACAGCTGAGTAAACTGGAGCAATGTGAAATAAAGTGTCTTGCTCAAGGAAACAACACATCACCCGGTCTGAGAATTGAACTCATAACCTTTCGATTGCAAGGCCAATGCTCTAACCACTAGGCCATGTGCCTCAATATAGTCTAATAATTGTTTCTACTTTTGGCACAAGGCCAGCAATTACCCCAGTGCATTACTGGTACTTTATTTTATCAACCCTGTAAGGATGAAAGGCAAAGTTAACCTTGAGTTAACCTCGGCAGGATTTGAACTCAGAACGTACAGGGCCATAACTCTATGCTGTAATGCATTATGTCTGATGCTCTACTGATACTGCCACTCCACATCCAGAGTTTCTACTTTTGGTACAAGGCCAGCAATTACCCCAGTGCATCACTGGTATTTTATTTTATCGACCCTGTAAAGATGAAAGGCAAAGTTAACCTCGGTGGATTTGAATTTTTCGAACACAAAGGGCCATAACTCTATGCTGCAAAGCATGGTGTCTGATGCGCTACCGACACTGCCAAAACAAATATAGTCTAATAATGGATGCTTACGGACTATTCTTCGAACACATTTCTTCGAAAACAAAAACTTCGAAGTAAGATATCTTCAATAAACAAAAAGTTTGTAGTAGAACACCTTAGACATGCCAGTTACTTCGAATCATCAATTTCAGACTTATTTCAGAAAACAAGCAAGTTTGAATCTCTCTCTCTCTTGGCAGTTTATGTAGATAATTTTAGTAACAATCATCATCATCATCATTTTACGTCCGCTTTTCCCTGCTTGCAAGGGTTGGGCGGGAACTGATTCTGGCTTGATTTCTGCCCTTCCCAACACCAACCTCATTTACAGTGAGTGCTGGGTGCTTTTTTTCCGTGGCACCTACACGTCCACTTTACAGTGTGGGCTGGGTGCTTTTTTGCTGTGACATCTCCACAACCACTTTGCAGTGGAATGATATGGACCCCAGTCCCTATCATCTCATTTCTACAGCTGAGTAAACTGGAGCAATGTGAGATAAAGTGTCTTGCTCAAGGAAACAACACATCACCCGGTTTGAGAACTGAACGCACAACCTTTCGATTGCAAGGCCAATGCTCTAACCACTAAGCCATGTGCCTCCATATATACTTCAAAATTTAAGCCCCTATTTCAAGATGGTCGAATTTGTCAGATGGTACAGATATAGATGTTTTCAAGAAGCATCTTCACATTCTGCTAACCAAGATCCCAGATGAAACCAGATTGCAAGGTGAAGCACAAATAAGGGCGGCAGTAACAAAATCTTTTTTGCATCATTGGCCAACCGAGGAAGGCTGGCTATAGAAAGTGTAGTGTCAATGGTGGTGCCCCAGCATGGTCTCAGCCTGTCGGCTGGAACATGTAACAGAGTAATAGAGTATAATCAAAGCAAAAGAAAAAAAAAACAAAACAAAAATAAATAACATTGATTCAACACTAAATGCGTCAATCGGTCACACAGCACAAGGGTCATTGGAAATTGTTTAGGCATTACCATGAGTGATGGCAAGGCTAAGGCACTGAAACAATAGGTACAGAGTTATAGAATCCTCACCATTTTACGTCCATTCTTCCATGCTAGCATGGGTTAGACGAGTTGTTCTGTTGTGGGCAATGCCAGGTCAGGTGACCATGTCTTGCTCATACAGGACTGATTTTGGCTTGATTTCGACAGCTGGATGCCCTTCCTAACCCCAACCTCATTTACATGTACTGAGTGCTTTATAGTGTGGGCTGGGCGCTTTTTTGTTGTGGCATCTAAAGGACCACTTAACAGTGGGAGAGGGTGGGGTAATACTGTTTATATGCTTCAGCTTCAGCTTGTACTCATGGGAAGAATATTTAGTAAAACTTACGCTATCTGCATCTGTTACATTAAAGTTGTAAAGATATGTTTCTGGTTTGGTATTTTGAGGTATCGTCACTGCAGCAATGCTGGGGTTGAATATTGGGCCATTAGCATTCCTCGTCACAGTAATGAAAACATCTGCAGTAGCTGTTGCTCCCGGTTGACCAACAACATAAGCTTCAATTTTTAACTATAGAACGGAAGAGGAAAGTAACAATACCGTAAATATTGAATGTCTCAAATGATATTACATAGTATAATAAATCTCAAATGATATTATATAATATAATAAATCTCAAATGATATTATATAGTATAATAAATCTCAAATGATATTATATAATATAATAAATCTCAAATGATATTATATAGTATAATAAATCTCAAATGATATTATATAGTATAATAAATCTCAAATGATATTACATAGTATAATAAATCTCAAATGATATTATATAATATAATAAATCTCAAATGATATTTATAATATAATAAATCTCAAATGATATTATATAATATAATAAATCTCAAATGATATTATATAATATAATAAATCTCAAATGATATTTATAATATAATAAATCTCAAATGATATTATATAATATAATAAATCTCAAATGATATTTATAATATAATAAATCTCAAATGATATTATATAATATAATAAATCTAAAATGATATTATATAATATAATAAATCTAAAATGATATTACATAGTATAATAAATCTAAAATGATATTATATAATAAATCTCAAATGATATATAATATAATACATCTCAAATGATATATAATATAATACATCTCAAATGATATATAATATAATAAATCTCAAATGATATATAATAAATCTCAAATGATATTATATAATATAATAAATCTCAAATGATATTATATAATATAATAAATCTCAAATGATATTATATAGTATAATAAATCTCAAATGATATTACATAGTATAATAAATCTCAAATGATATTATATAATATAATAAATATCTAAAACAGAAATATATTAAAAAGTCAACAAACAAAAAGAATCAAGTATGCTTGTTTTTTCTAGAAACGAGTAAATAAATCCTGATAGAAAACTCACTGTGTATGATGTAGTACTCAATATATCTTCTTTAAGATTCTTTTTTAAGGATATATTTCCATTAACACTGTTGACTTCGAAAAATGCATCAGCTGGATATTTTCCCACTACTCGGTAGCGTATCACATCCTGAAATGAAAAGATGTTGAATATTACAAAAGATACTGGTAGTTGGTGTATACTCTAATCCAATCCAATCCAGGGCGTTCTCACACTTGTTGGAGGAACCCCTTCATGGTTGCTCTCCACCGCTTTCTGTTTGAAAGACATATATACTGTATTTCCCAGCGTTGAAGACACTTCTTTTTTCCTAAAATAAGTCTCAAAAATCTACCATGTGTCCTGGAGCCCGAAGATTGTTTATTATTTTTTTTCAAATTTTTGGTGGTCAAAATTAGGGTGTGTCCAT
This sequence comes from Eledone cirrhosa, assembly GCA_964016885.1. Classification (NCBI taxonomy): domain Eukaryota; kingdom Metazoa; phylum Mollusca; class Cephalopoda; order Octopoda; family Eledonidae; genus Eledone; species Eledone cirrhosa. Next base: position 39,944,574 of record OZ024752.1, on the reverse strand, counting down.
GGCGTTCTTTGGAGGAACCCCTTCATGGTTGCTCTCCACCGCTTTCTGTTTGAAAGACATATATACTGTATTTCCCAGCGTCAAAATTAGGGTGCGTCCATGTTTCAGCAACTGTGAGCATGAAAAAATGTTTTCGAAAGTCATGGGAGCTGTGCTGTTTTCTGATTTTGTAGGCATGCTACATGTTAGACACATGGAAATCAAAAAAGGTGTCCACCAGGGTTGTTGTTGGCAAGAAGGTTAATAATTGTGTATGTTTCCTCTGCTTATTGCTTTCTTATTGTTCTCCTCTTTTTTTCTTTCTCTGACTTCCTTAACAGTTAAAATAAGTATCTCCTCCTTTCCTCGACCCCTCCCCAACAAAAAAAAAAGAAACTTCCATATTTCCTGGCATCGAAGAGAAGACACTACTTTTTTCCTAAAATAAGTCTCAAAAAACTACCATGCATCATGGAGGCCGAAAGTTATTTATCATTTTTTTTCAAATTTTTGGTTGTCAAAATTAGGGTACGTCCCCGAGGACGAAGTGTGTTCGGCGCTGGGAAATACGGTACATAAAAACAAGTTCTTAATACTTTCATGTACTTTAATGAAACTGTCACCTTCTAGGATACATGGTAAAATTTTGAAACTTACTTTATATACTCAAATATAAGCTGATCTAAATATATGGCCCCCACCACCATCACTCCACACATACACCATTCTATGTTTGAGAAATGGGCAAAAATCTCAACCCCATCTATAAACTGAGGCAGCTAATCAACACATTGTTTAGATGGCATATATAATCCAAACCCTCCATTTTACCACCGATTTTTTGGTTTTTTGGTGAAGGCGTGTGGCTGAGTGGTTAGAGAATTGGATTCGCAATCGTAAGGTTGTGAGTTCGATTCCTGGACCAGGTGATGCGTTATGTCCTTGAGCAAGACACTTTATTTCACATTGCTCCTTCTACCTGGAGTTGCAACCGATAGATAGTATTAGCAATTGGAAAGACCAACGGAAACATTGTTTCCTCGGTCCGATTTGACGAAAGTTAATCGTCCCTAGGATATTCCTCAGTTTATATTCGAGTATATACAGTATTTTAGGGAAAAAATAGTATCTTTAACATCTGGAAGAATAAGTTAACATTTTCAGAATTCTCGCATGTCTCTTATTCTCATCATCATCATCATCATCATCATCATTGTTTAACGTCTATCTTCGACGCTAGCATGGGTTAGACGGGAATTGTCCCATTTGAGGCGAGATTTGTCGGGTGACTGTGTCACGCTCGTATAGGACTATCTGGCAGGTTTTCTACAGTTGGATGCCCTTCCTAACACCAACCACATTTACAGTCTGGACTGGGAGGTTTCTACCGTGTTACCTACATAGCCACATTACAGTGTCGACTGTTTTTTTTTCCTCTTCCTTCTTTTTCTCTTTCTCTTTTTTCCCCTTCTCTTTTCCCTGTTTTTTTCCCTTTCTTTTTCCGTTTTTTTTTTGTCGTGACACCTACACAACCTCATCAGTTTGGACTGGATGTTGTGGTACCAACATGCAAAAACAAGAAAGAAAAAAAAAACGAAAACAAAAACAACAAAAAACGAGTGTTTTGTACAAAAATTAAAATGCTACAGCTTGATACATAGTTTATGTAGTAAATTTACAAAAAAAGAAGACTTACATTTTGTGATTGTGGCGTAGCTGCGACAGTAGTCACATATGAGCCAACAGGATCGACTTCATTCATATTTTTATAATATACGTTTATAGAGAAACTAGGTGATTTAATGCTGCTTGTTGAGGTCACTCTTACATTAACTTTGGAAACTTTACTTGTTGGGCGACCATTATCACTTACTGCCATAATACACTGCAAAAGAAAGAAATTGCGTGTGATGTTTTAATGAGTAAACACTATTCAAGTTATAGAATCTTCCATAGCAAAGACAAGCTGTGAGAGAGAGAGAGAGAGAGAGAGAGAGAGAGAGAGAGAGAGAGAGAGAGAGAGAGAGAGAGAGAGAGAGAGATTAAAGCAATGATCATACTTGAGAGATGAAGATTGTAGCATCTGTGTATGTGTTTAATATAATTGTTTTTACTTTTGGCACAAGGCCAGCAATTACCCCAGTGTATTACTGGTACTTTATTTTATTAACCTTCGTAAGGATGAAAGGAAAAAGTTAACCTCAGTGGGATTTGGACCAAAAAGGGCCATAATTCTATGCTACAAAGTATGGTATCCAACCCTCTACCGATACTGCCAATCCACTGCCCTTGTGTTTAAAATAATGTGTGTGTTTAAAATAATATACACTACACTATACTCAAACATATCATCATCATCATCATCATATATATTTTCCTATTTATTAGTGTTGATATGGGGGCACATGGCTTAGTGGTTAGAGCATTGGCCTTGCAATCGAAAGGTTGTGAGTTCAATTCTCAGACTGGGTGATGTGTTGTTTCCTTGAGCAAGACACTTTATTTCACATTGCTCCGGTTTACTCAGCTGTAGAAATGAGATGATAGGGACTGGGGTCCCTATCATTCCACTGCAAAGTGGTCGTGGAGGTGCCACGGCAAAAAAGCACCCAGCACTCACTGTAAATGAGGTTGGTGTTAGGAAGGGCATCCAGCTGTAGAAATCAAGCCAGAATCAGTTCCCGTTCCACCCTTGCAAGCAGGGAAAAAGCAGACGTAAAATGAAATGATGATGATGATGATGATGATACAATAGGTCTGAACCCAGTGAATCCAAACTCCCACTGTCACTGTTTCTGCTTCTCCCACTCTCCCCCATCTCTCACTATTATAAGCAAATGGCATCTGTTATCAGACACCAGGCAGCACATTTCTTATATAATCATTAATGATGTGATTATCCATGTGATATACCAGTTGGTTAACTTAAGTGTTGTTTCTAGTTTCTATACCACTCAGCTAGCATAATATATGTGTGTATATATATATATATATATATATATATATATATATATATATATATATATATATATATATATATATATATATATATATATTATGAAAATAAAACAAAGAAGCCTTCAATACATCAAAAGTCTTTATTAGCCAACAATGTTTCGTCCTATTAAGGACTCATCAGGGCAATCAAAACCACAAGAAGCACTAACACCAACACGCTCCAGTATTTTAATCCTTATATATATATATATATATATATATATATATATATATATATATATATATAATATATATATAATAATAATAATAATAATAATAATAATTGTTTCTACTTTTGGCACAAGGCCAGCAATTACCCAGTGCATTACTGGTACGCTATTTTATCGACCCCCCCGTAAGGATGAAAGGCAAAGTTAACCTCGGCGATAATAATAATAATAATAATAATGTTTCTTTATTAACCACAAGGGTTTACATAAAGTAGACATTAAGGACAGTACAGGACAATACAGGACGGTACAAATGGGCATTTCTGCGTGTAAAGAAAACAGAGGATGTAATAAAATAACAAAGAAAAAATTCCCCAATAGGGGGGAGACTTCGGAGGGACATTTGTGGAGAAAGCCCATTAAAAGACCACAGTGACCCTGACCACCAGGGCAAGTGCCCTCTCCCAGTTTTCCACCTTTAATTTACAGACACATACTCAGAGAATAATAATAATAATAATTGTTTCTACTTTTGGCACAAGGTCAGCAATTACCCAGTGCATTACTGGTACGCTATTTTATCGACCCCCGTAAGGATGAAAGGCAAAGTTAACCTTGGCGATAATAATAATAATAATAATAATAATAATAATAGAAAATATGGAAAATATATCACTATGGAAATGGAAAATATATCACTATAACATCATAATTTATTTCATTATATATATGGTGGATTGGCAGTATCGGTAGAGGGTCGGACGCCATGCTTTCCAGCATAGTTACGTCCCTTTATGATCTGAGTTCAAATCCCGCCGAGGTTAACTTTGCCTTTCATCCTTACGGGGTCGATAAAATAAAGTACCAGTAATGCACTGGGTAATTGCTGGCCTTGTGCCTAAAGTAGAAACAATTATATATATTTCAACGATACTAATTTATAGTGTACTCTCTTCAGACAAAATACAATATTTTCACAAGCGTTCATTCTTCGAAATTTGTCCCCCCCCCCCACCTACAACAGTCTAATTTGAGTTGTATCCCTTGCCATTAAACTACTGACATCTGCTGCGCAGAATCCAGCCAGCTCATATATACTTCCAAATGCTGCATGTATGCTAAATTGCGCTTTTTACACATGTGCATGCGATACTTTCTGTAAACAAAGATAGCTGACACTATTAACATGACATCTTGTTAGATGCAAGGGTGATAACCCTGTACCTTAATTGTATATATATTTGTATATATATATGTATATATATGTATATATATATATATATATATATATATATATATGTATATATATATATATATATATGCATATATATATATATATTCCCACGTGCTTACGCTCTGCTAACTCTCTAGCCCACTAAATATTAACACTTCGAATATTTAATACTGCCGGCACTAGTATCGAGCACCTTTGGCATACGCTACTTGGCAAATAACTATATGTATCACCTATCCCCCCTTTTTTTCTCTTTCTCGATACGTAAATACTATATATATATATATATATATATATATATATATATATATATATATATATATACATATATATATACATATATATATATACATATATATATACATATATATATGTATATATATATATGTATATATATATGTATATATATATGTATATATATATGTATATATATATATGTATATATATATGTATATATATATATATATGTATATATATATGTATATATATATATATATGTATATATATGTATATATATGTATATATGTATATATATGTATATATATGTATATATATATATATATATATATGTATATATATATATATATATATATATATATATATATGGTGGCTGCCAACTCGTTTTCGAGTACGGCCACTACTTTATATCCATGTAGGAGAACCCCTACCAATGCGCTGAACGAGTGTGACTTTTTAGTCCAGCCAGCAACTTGAAAACTCTGGTACAAACACTACACTTGTGACAATTATTGACACATAGTGCTGGGCCCATGGTACCATGTGATGACAAGTGCAGAGAGATCTCCAGATATAAAGCAATGCCTGTGCTGTGAAGCTTTTATAGTGAGCAAAGGCACTGCACAAAGCCAGTCCCACTCTCTTAACCAAGATGATATTTACCAAAAAGAAGAACAAGTCAACATCATTGGATACCATCAGGGTTGCAGGTGTTATATCAGAGTTTTCCTTCTCCTAGAATTCTGCCTTGACAAAGGCTAAGGGGTCATCTCTCCCAGTGATTTTGGATGGCCATTGACTCTTAAGAGCTCCTTTATATATATATATATATATATATATATATATATATATATATATATATATAAAATATATATATATAATAATTTAGGCAAATAAGAACAATAGATTCATGATCCATGCAATAATAATTTCTTCTTCTTCTTCCTCGCCCACTTATTCCTGTGAGGGTCATGGGGACAGAGTCCTCAAACTCTCCTTTCAGTGGGTCCTGTCAGAAGTAACCATCTCCAACTGATCTGGCTGAATCTCCAAGCCAGACTAGCTCAGCTCATGGATGTTATATACATATATATTTTGGATGGCCATTGACTCTTAAGAGCTCCTTTATATATATATATATATATATATATATATATATATATATATATATATATATACACACACACACACCTTATCAAATTTATGCAACATTTAGGTAATCAAAATCTGATGATATTTGTACTTACATCAAAGGTTTTATTTGTCGATGGTAATACTCCTTGTACAATTATCTCCCCTGTATTTGGCTTTATGAAGAAATACTTCTGGCATTCACTGGTTTGTTCGATGGAGTAAGTTAGTTTATCCTGAAAGTTGAAGATATTGGAATATTAAGAAATGAGAGTATAACATAAGCTTACCAAGAAATTCACCCAGAATATAATCTGATTAATTAAGGATTGGGAAACAACATAATTTAGGCAAATAAGAACTATAGATTCATGATCCATGCAATAATAATTTCTTCTTCTTCTTCCTCGCCCACTTATTCCTGTGAGAGTCATGGGGACAGAGTCCTCAAACTCTCCTTCCAGTGGGTCCTGTCAGAAGTAACCATCTCCAACTGATCTGGCTGAATCTCCAAGCCACACTAGCTCAGCTCATGGATGTTATTCAACCATCTTGCTCAAGGTCTACCTCCAGGTGTCCTGCTGATTTGTTTTACCCATAAAATCTGTCAAGCAATTCTTTCCTTAGACATTCAAACCACATGTTCATAGTATCGGAGCTATGATATCTCAATTCAGAAAAGTAGTGGCTCTACCTTGAATAACTCTCGGATCTCCAAGCTACACACTCTGTCGAGTAATGTTACTCCAAAGACCCTTTGGAGGAACCTCATTTTCAGCCATTTGTATTTGCTATCATATTATTTCTGTCATTACCCCTGATTCATGACCACAGGTAAGGGTTAGCATGAATAAGTCATAAAATTACATAAAATAAGAATAAAAATAAAATGAAAGGATTATACAAGAAAAGCCTCCACATAAATTAAATAAGTAAATGCTTTTAGAAAGAAATTTTTTAGCTTAGTCAGAGAAGGTTGGCTTGAGGATTGGTGTAGTACATCTAACCCTTTTCAAGGCCTACAAAGTTGATGAAAGAGGAAAGAAGCTATGACATCAGATCCAAATGTTTCCAACTGAAGGGACTCTGCTAAAAGCATAATAGAGGTGTATATATATATAAAACCATATATACTATATGTTTATATATAATAAACATATGAGAGACTTTCTGTCAAAGAAAAAATATTTTTTCATTACAAAAAATTACTTTTCTATCTTATATTTTTTACAGCAAAAGGTTTAATTACTTACATTGTCATTATCCGTTGCCTGAATATTTCCAACGTTTGTTCCTAGTTGTGATTGAGTGTTGATCTGGAAACTATAATTGGGTTGATTAAACGTTGGAGTATTGAGATTCCTCAACATCTTGATGTAAACAATTGTGGTGTCTTTGTGTGAAGGATAGGTTGGCTTGTAAGCTTCAACAATCAGCTAAAACATAAATATTTAAAAATAAGGCACACATAAAACAGTCACATACACTAGAACAGTGGCCCCCAACTACCGGTCCATGGCCCAGTACAAAGATTTAAAGCCTTCATTTATTTCAATACCACTCAAAGTAATATATAATCATAAGAATTTAATTTAAAACTTAATCCTTTAATGAATCACACTGATCTATATAGCAGGAAGTTTAACTGTTGTTATCTTTTAACCTGTACCACATAAAACTGCATAAACAAGATATTCTTGAAAAGTACAGAACAGCACTATGACACAATCACATTAACTATAAAACATTTGGAAACAATAACTCATAGGTATGTAAATATTTCGTTAAATCCTATATTTAAAATTTGATTACAATTACTTACAGTATATTGCATCTCTTGTCCAGTTTTGAGGTTATAATTGACGTAAATTTTACCAGAGTTATCAACTCTGAAAAAGCTTGGAGCAGATCCTTCTCCAATGACTTTATATGCAAGATTCAACTTAAAATAAAATAAAAAAAAGAGAAAATAAATTAGATGAAACACTCTGAAAAGAAGTTTATGATAGAGGGTCTTTTAAAAATATTTCACGCACTTTTTAGTTTTGTATCATTAACCCTTTAGCATTTAAACTGGCCATATCCAGCCAGAATTCTTTCACCTCTTTCTGTTCAAACCAACCATAACTGGCCACTTATACAGACTTTAAGATATTGTTCTCAAAATAAATAATATCAAAATCTCATAGATTCAATACTATGTGAGATAATTTTGTGAGATAATTATGTGAGATAAAGCCTTTACCATGAAAATACAATAGTAAATATAGAGTAATGTAAATGCTAAAGGGTTAATATCCTTTTTGTCTTTGTTTTTTATTGTCTTTGAGGGTTTGTTACCTCTTTCCATTCTCCTCTTATTGTACATTGCTCTACTGATTTCTATACTGAAGGGTAATAATTATTTCTACTTTGGTACAAGCCAAGTGCATTACTGGTACTTTATTTTATTGACCCTGTAAGGATGAAAGGCAAAGTTAACTTTGGCAGGATTTGAATCACGAATGTAAAGGGGCGTAACTCTATGCTGCAAAGCATGGTATCTGACGCTCTACATCTTCAGTGGAATAATTGTTTCTACTTTTGGCACAAAGGCAGCAATTATTCCAGTGCATTACTGGTACTTTATTTTATCGACCCCGTAAGGATGAAAGGCAAAGTCAACCTCGGCGGGATTTGAACTCAGACCAGTGTAATAATAGAGACCTATTATTTCAGTAGGAAATACAATCTTGATAAGTGATGATACCAATAAAGAAGGGGAGAGATATCTATAATGTGAGGATAGAAATCAGAATGCACCAGTTGCTGTCAAGACCTCAGGCATCCTTGTACGACGTAGAGCTGACCCCCTCCATAAAATCAGAATGACAGCAGCCCATCTGAGGAAGGATCCCCATGAGGTGGGATGGTTGTTGCAGTGGTGTCTACAGAAATACCTTGGCCATTTTGTCTGCGAGGTGCAGTCAAAATGTCACTCTAACCAATCTGTCACCATCTTTTCCCTTTCACTTTCTTTCTTCTGTTGTCTAATAGCCATTGCATTTTCCCTCATTTTCCTCTCATTTATGGCATTTATAGTTCTTTCCAACACTGCTTTCTTTTTATGTATGTTTGACTAAATATTAAATTTTTTATTATTTTTATATAATTTTATCCTAGGAATATATTTGAGTATTCTGAAATAAAACGTTCCATTCATCCCCCTTTTGGATAAGCATCTTTAGAATAATAAGAAAAGATGCATATTTAAAGAAAACCCAGCACTGACTACTAAGCAACCATTATTCGGTCTAATAGATGACTAACCATTTAGTTACCAACCCAGTCAAAACTGACTCTGGTTCTATGAAATAAAACCATCCATTTTAAAGGTTTCCAATTTAAATTCAAATCTTCTAACATAATTTTATATAAGAACCTTACATCAAGATACTAAAATTCATATCTCCATTCAATCTTATTCTTTTCTTTAACAGTGTTACCAGCCTGGGCAAAACCAGCTCTGGTTCTATAAAATAAAGTTCCCAATTTTAAAGGTTTCCAATTTATATTAAAATCTTCCAACATAATTTTATACAAGAACCTTATATTAAGTCTTAAATTCATTAAGTCTTTGTAATGAAATAATTAATAATTTTAGTAAATCCCTCAAAGTTCTTCATTGATTAATTAAAATAGGGTGAATTTCATTAGAAAGGCAGTCATGAAAGGGTTAAGTCATTTTTTTTTTCAAACAATAGAGAATTTTTCTATAATACATACTGTATTTGTTGAATCAGCATCCACAGAAATAACAAATCTGTTTACAGACTCAGTTTCTCTTACGGTAACATTGTATGTCTTTTGTTGAAAGACTGGCTTTATTGATTTTTTGACATTGAATTGCAATTTTAATATGCTTGATTTCGGTGGCTGGCCATTATCCATGGCAGTTATATTTGCCTACAATAAAAACAAAAAAAAAAAACACATGTGAGATATTAGAGTATATTATAAGATAGGTATTGCTTGATAAAAATGATAGAAAAGAAGAAGAATAAAATAGAAATATTATAAGAATAACAAATCCATTTTCTCTTCTTTTTTAAAAAAAATATCTAAACAGACCCCATCAAGTTCAAGAAGTCTTTGGACAAATTCCTTCAAGAAATTCCGGATAAACCCCCTACACCTGGATATGCCTCTGTAAACAATAACTCTCTATTTGAGTGGGCTATGGTGCCCAAATCCTGATTTGAAAGACTTTGCCAGGTGGTGGTATTAAGTTAGACATGGCCTGGGCCAATACTGGCCGAAACCTATCAAAGTTATCAAAGTTATATTGACAAAGGAACAAGTGGAAAGATGCTGTACTGAGAAGGACCTGGCCAACCTATGGAATCATGGAAAAACAGGCGTTAAATGATGATGATGGTGATAGTGATATAGTGTTTAAATAATTGTTTCTACTTTTGGCACAAGGCCAGCAATTACCCCAGTGCATTACTGGTATTTTATTGCACTGGGGTAATTGCTGGCCTTGTGCCAAAAGTGGAAACAATTATTTAAACACTAAATAATTCTTTCTACTTTTGGCACAAGGCCAGCAATTACCCCAGTGCATTACTGGTATTTTATTGCACTGGAGTAATTGCTGGCCTTGTGCCAAAAGTGGAAACAATTATTTAAACACTAAATAATTGTTTTTACTTTTTGGCACAAGGCCAGCAATAACCCCAGTGCAATACTGGTATTTTATTTTATCAACCCCGTAAAGATGAAAGGCAAAGTTAACCTCGGCGGGATTTGAACTCAGATCGTAAAGGGACGTAACTGTGCTGCAAAGCATGGCGTCCGACCCTCTACCGATACTGCCAATCCACCGCCCTAACATGGCGTCTGACCCTCTACTGATACTGCCAATCCACCGCCCTAACATGGCGTCCGACCCTCTACCGATACTGCCAATCCACCGCCCTAACATGGCGTCCGACTCTCTACCGATACTGCCAATCCACCGCCCTAACATGGCGTCCGACCCTCTACCGATACTGCCAATCCACCGCCCTAACATGGCGTCCGACCCTCTACCGATACTGCCAATCCACCGCCCTTTAAACACTAAATAATGAATGTAAACAATTGTTTCAATGGAATAGAGTTTAAACTTTGGTATTGTGAGAAAAATCTTGAGTAAATAGACACCACCATTATCATCATCATCATTTAACGTCCATTTTTCTATGCTAGCATGGGTTAGACGAGTTGTCCCAATGTGAGACAAGCCAGAACAGATGACCATGTTTTGCTCATACAGAACTGTTTCTGGCTTAGTTCCTATGGCTGGATGCCTTTCCTAACATCAACCACATTTACAGTGTGGACTGGGTGAACTAATATTTTTCATTCTTAGAAAATAATTCTGCCTTGGACTTATTTAATGCCTCAAAGATGTGCAGCACTTTGTATCCTTAAATATAGGAGATCAAATAAAGCTAATTCTCACTCAAATGATGTTTTATTTGTGTTCTGAATGTCCTTGGTTGTATGTTTTTCCCAAGGGAACAGCACAGGAAGTGTGCATAGGCATAGTTCATGTCATTCATCATCATTTCATTTTACGTCCGCTTTTTCTCTGCTTGCAAGGGTGGGACGGGAACTGATTCTGGCTTGATTTCTACAGCTGGATGCCCTTCCTAACACCAACCTTATTTACAGTGAGTGCTGGGTGCTTTTTTGCCGTGGCACCTCCACGACCACTTTGCAGTGGAATGATAGGGACTCCAGTCCCTATCATCTCATTTCTACAGCTGAGTAAACTGGAGCAATGTGAAATAAAGTGTCTTGCTCAAGGAAACAATACATTACCCGGTCTGAGAATTGAACTCATAACCTTTCGATTGCAAGCCCAATGCTCTAACCACTAAGCCATGTGCCTCCAGTTATATGTTTAAAAGGTTCATTTCATAACCTTAACCTTTTAATATAGCTCAAGGTTGACTAACAATTATTTATTATAATGCAAGTTAAGGGTAGTGGATTGGCAGTATCGGTAGAGGGTCGGATGCCATGCTTTGACGCATAGAGTTACGGCCCTTGCCATTCTGAGTTCAAATCTCGCCGAGGTTAACTTTGCCTTTCATCCATACGGGGGTCGATAAAATAAAGTACCAGTAATACACTGGGATAATTGCTGGCCTTTTGCCAAAAGTAGAAACAATTATATTGTAAGTTAAAAAGTTTAAATTCTTTCCTAACTTTGGAGGCACACACTCACACACAGTCACACACTCACACACACACCCACCCACACACACACACACACACACCGACACACACACACAGACACACACACACAGTCACACACACACACCCACTCACCCACCCACACACACACACCGACACACACACACACACACAGTCACACACTCACATACCCACCCACCGACACACCGACACACCCACCCACCCACACACCCACACACAGTCACACACACACACACACTGTCACACACGCACACTGTCACAACACACACTGTCACACACACACACACACTCATACACTGTCACAAACACACACCCATTTATACACTGTCACACACATACACTCACACACTCATACAGTCACACATACACATTCATACACTGTCACACATATACACTCACACAGTCCCACACTCACACACACATACTCACACACACACACACACATACACTCACACATACACACATACACTCACTCACACACACACACACATACATACACACATACACAGATATGGCCTGGTTAAGTGCTAAGAGGTTAAAGAAGTTATATAAAAACTCTTACGTTGAAAATATTAACAGGAGACGTTTCCAAGTTCTTCCGCAAATATATAGCGCCATCTTGTGGATTGATGAAGAAATAGCTTTTGAGAGTAGTGTCCCCTTGCATAAAATATGTGATTTTCTGGAATATTGAGAAAGATGTGTAACAGTGAAACATTTAAAATTGCCAAAAAAGAAAAAAAAAAATGAACGAAACATTGGGGAAATTTAATGGAGGGAGAGAGAAAGAGAGAGAGAGAGGTGGGGTAGGGGATATAGAGTGGGAGAGAGAGAGAGAGAGAGAGAGATGTGGGGTGGGGGATATAGAGTGGGAGAGAGAGAGAGAGAGAGAGAGAGAGAGAGAGAGAGAGAGAGAGAGAGAGATGTGGGGTGGGGGATATAGAGTGGGAGAGAGAGAGAGAGAGAGATGTGGGGTGGGGGATATAGAGTGGGAGAGAGAGAGAGAGAGGTGGGGTAGGGGATATAGAGTGGGAGAGAGAGAGAGAGAGAGATGTGGGGTGGGGGATATAGAGTGGGAGAGAGAGAGAGAGATGTGGGGTGGGGGATATAGAGAGGGAGAGAGAGAGAGAGAGAGAGAGAGGGTGGGGGTGGGGTAGGGGATATAGAGTGGGAGAGAGAGAGATGTGGGGTAGGGGATATAGAGTGGGAGAGAGAGAGAGAGATGTGGGGTGGGGGATATAGAGTGGGAGAGAGAGAGAGAGAGAGAGAGAGAGAGAGAGAGAGGTGGGGTGGGGGATATAGAGTGGGAGAGAGAGGGAGAGAGAGAGATGTGGGGTGGGGGATATAGAGTGGGAGAGAGAGAGAGAGAGAGAGAGAGAGAGGTGGGGTAGGGGATATAGAGTGGGAGAGAGAGAGAGAGATGTGGGGTGGGGGATATAGAGTGGGAGAGAGAGAGAGAGAGAGATGTGGGGTGGGGGATATAGAGTGGGAGAGAGAGAGAGAGATGTGGGGTGGGGGATATAGAGTGGGAGAGAGAGAGAGAGATGTGGGGTGGGGGATATAGTGGGAGAGAGAGAGAGAGAGAGAGAGAGAGAGAGAGGTGGGGTGGGGGATATATAGTGGGAGAGAGAGAGAGAGAGAGAGGTGGGGTAGGGGATATAGAGTGGGAGAAAGAGAGAGAGAGAGAGAGAGAGAGATAGAGAGAGGGGGATATAGAGTGGGAGAGAGAGAGAGAGAGAGTGAGCGAGAGAGAGAGTGAGCGAGAGAGAGAGTGAGAGAGAGAGCGTGAGAGAGAGTGTGAGAGATAGAGAGATGGGGATATAGCTAGAGAGAGAGTTAGAGAGAGAGAGAGGAGGATATATTTAGAGAGAGTGAGAGAGAGATGGAGTGAACTACTAAGTTACAAAAAAGAAGAAGAAGAAGAAGAAGAATACAACATATCCAAACTCCCCATTATTGTAGGGTCAGAGGGCGGTGGATTGGCAGTATCGGTAGAGGGTCGGACACCATGCTTTCCAGCATAGAGTTACGTCCCTTTACGATCTGAGTTCAAATCCCGCCGAGGTTGACTTTGCCTTTCATCCTTGCGGGTTCGATAAAATAAAGTACCAGTAATACACTGGGTAATTGCTGGCCTTGTGCCTAAAGTAGAAACAATTATTGTAGGGTCAGACGCCATGCTTTTCAACATGGAGTTATGGCCCTTTATTTGAGTTCAAATCCTTCCGAGATTAACTTAACGAGGTCGATAAAATAAAGTACCAGTAATGCACTGGGTAATTGCTGGCCTTGTGCCTAAAGTAGAAACAGCCGAGGTTGACTTTGCCTTTCATCCTTACGGGGTCGATAAAATAAAGTACCAGTAATGCACTGGGTAATTGCTGGCCTTGTGCCAAAAGTAGAAACAATTATTATTATTATAATGAGGGTGGTGGATTGGCAGTATCGGGGGAGTGTCGGACAATATTCTTTATTGCATAGAGTTACACCCCTTTACAATCTGAGTTCAAATCCCGCCGTGGTTAATTTCTTATGGGGTCAATAAAATAAAGCACCAGTAATTCACAGGGGTTGAGTTAATCGATTTTCCCCTTCCCCTCAAATTGCTAGCCTTGTGTCTATACTAGAAATCATTACTATTTCAAATTTCACTTGAAGAAAATATCAAGATGGAGAGGCAAGTACTGTCTTCTAGTAAGTGTGTTGAATGGTGGGTGAAAGTGGCAAGTCTGCTCTGAGTATGTGACTGTAGACTGAGGAGAGGGAAAACTGAGAGAGGGCGCTTGCCCTGGTGGTCAGGGTGGCCGTGGTCTTTTGTGTGGTTTTCGTCATGAGTGACCCTCGGAGGTTTCCCCCTTTTTTGGGGAAATTTTTGTTGTTTGAATTTTTTTGATTTGTTTTTACACATTTCTATCTTCTTGTTATAACCTTTTTACATGGCCCAAAATCCACTTTGTATCATCCGGTTCTGTTCTGTGCCATCTGTAATATTTTTCTTCATGTTAGCCCTTGTGCCCAATAAAGAAACCATTATCTACCCCCCCCCCCCCCTATTGGGGAATTTTTCATTGTTTGAATTTTCATTTTTATTGTTTATATATATATATATATATGTTTCTATGTCTTTTTTTTTCTTTTTCGTTTCTTATATAAATAATTATTTCTACTTTAGGCACAAGGCCAGCAATTACCCAGTGCATTACTGGTACTTTATTTTATCGACCCTATAAGGATGAAAGGCAACGTGAACTTCGGCGGGATTTGAACTCAGATCGTAAAGGGACGTAACTATGCTGGAAAGCATGGCGTCCGACCCTCTACCGATACTTATATAAATAATAAAAATATTTACACGCACAAAATCCCCATCGTACCGTCCTGTGCCGTCTGTAATGTTTTTCTTGATGTCAGCCCTTGTGGCCAATAAAGAAATCATTATTATTATTATTATTATTATTATTATTATTATTGTTGTTCTTTGAGTCTCAGTCATTGATGTTAGTTAACTGGAAAGTTTGGTGAAATGAATATCAAGCCGTTACCTGAAGCCTCAGACATTCAGGACGTATCGGAGGGTTCTTGCTGTTCCCAGCAAGCATGCATTTTGAAGTGTTCCAAAAAATGAGGCTGGACTAACTCTTTAACCATCATTGGAAACTCTTTGAGATAGTACCTAGTGTTCCTATGACAATCGGGACGACCTTGATTTCATGGCTGTTCCAAATCCTTTTTAACCCCCACTTTAAACCCTGGTATCGGTTACTTTTTATTATTATTAATAAAGAAATCATTATTATTATTATTATTATTATTATTATTATTATTATTATTATTATTATTGTATATACTACCAATCACCTTGAAAGGAATCAATCAAATGTTTTATCAATTTACTTTCAAAGTTATAAGCAAAATGAAAACACATTACCTGATCAACATCACTAGCGATAACTTGAGTGACAGGACTGTTGATGTTGTGGGTGTCAAGGACTTCAATTACTTGATTTGAAGGAGCTATAAAAGATGGACCGGAAGGATTGCGGTTCACTCTTATTGTGATGGTCGCATAACCCTTTTGTGACGGACGTCTTATATCATAGGCAGCCAGACGAATCTATAAAAACAAGCAAAAGAAAAAAGAAACAAAATCAAAAGTCATCAGATATAACAATGCTTTCTTTATTAACTACAAGGGTTTACATAAAGTAGACATTAAGGACAGTACAGGACAATACAGGACAGTACAAATGGGCATTTCTGCGTGTAAAAAAAACAGAGGATGTAATAAAAATAACAATGAAAAATTCCCCAATAGGGGGGAGACTTCCGAAGGACATTTGTGGAGAAAGCCCATTAAAAGGCCA
The DNA here is from genome assembly GCA_964016885.1 of Eledone cirrhosa. NCBI lineage: Eukaryota > Metazoa > Mollusca > Cephalopoda > Octopoda > Eledonidae > Eledone > Eledone cirrhosa. The sequence continues at coordinate 39,928,213 of OZ024752.1, read as the reverse complement.
CAGTGACCCTGACCACCAGGGCAAGTACCCTCTCCCAGTTTTCCACCTTTAATTTAAAGACACATACTCAGATATAACAATGAGGTTAAGAAGTTCTTTTTGCAACCAAATGTTTCGTTCTAAGTATGATATGATTGCATTGTGCTTTTTACTGTATCTCCAGGTAAACTAATATGTGAAAGGAATTTTGGAGATGAAAACTCTGTAGGAGCCCGATGTGTGTTTGTGTGTGTGTGTGTGTATATATATATATATATATATATATATATATATATATATATATGTGTGTATAAATATTTCGTATCTCCAAAGAAATACGATTTTAGGAAGCCGTAGCTATGCAAACACCGGGGGGTGGCTAACGCCCTCTGGTGATGTCCAGCAGAAGCAAGGAGGACAACCGTCTATGCGTGTCAGGCTTAACTGGCCTTCGTCAGGACGGTCGCAATCGGGGGTACCCACAGTAAGAAAGGTATTCAATACAAAGCAGAGTACAAATATTTAATATAGAAAAGCTTCT
>OZ024752.1:39907693-39922693 GCA_964016885.1 Eledone cirrhosa | reverse complement strand
GCCAGCAATTACCCAGTGCATTACTGGTACTTTATTTTATCGACCCCTGTTAATGATAATTGCTTCTACTTTTGGCACAAGGCCAGCAATTACCCAGTGCATTACTGGTACTTTATTTTATCGACCCCTGTTAATGATAATTGTTTCTACTTTTGGCACAAGGCCAGCAATTACCCAGTGCATTACTGGTACTTTATTTTATTGACCCCTGTTAATGATAATTGTTTCTACTTTTGGCACAAGGCCAGCAATTACCCAGTGCATTACTGGTACTTTATTTTATCGACCCCTGTTAATGATAATTGCTTCTACTTTTGGCACAAGGCCAGCAATTACCCAGTGCATTACTGGTACTTTATTTTATCGACCCCTGTTAATGATAATTGTTTCTACTTTTGGCACAAGGCCAGCAATTACCCAGTGCATTACTGGTACTTTATTTTATCGACCCCTGTTAATGATAATTGCTTCTACTTTTGGCACAAGGCCAGCAATTACCCAGTGCATTACTGGTACTTTATTTTATCGACCCCTGTTAATGATAATTGTTTCTACTTTTGGCACAAGGCCAGCAATTACCCAGTGCATTACTGGTACTTTATTTTATTGACCCCTGTTAATGATAATTGTTTCTACTTTTGGCACAAGGCCAGCAATTACCCAGTGCATTACTGGTACTTTATTTTATCGACCCCTGTTAATGATAATTGCTTCTACTTTTGGCACAAGGCCAGCAATTACCCAGTGCATTACTGGTACTTTATTTTATTGACCCCTGTTAATGATAATTGCTTCTACTTTTGGCACAAGGCCAGCAATTACCCAGTGCATTACTGGTACTTTATTTTATTGACCCCTGTTAATGATAATTGTTTCTACTTTTGGCACAAGGCCAGCAATTACCCAGTGCATGACTGGTACTTTATTTTATCGACCCCGTAAGGATGAAAGGCAAAGTCAACCTCGGCGGGATTTGAACTCAGATCATAAAGGGTCGTAACACTATGCTGCAAAGCATGGTGTCTGACTCTCTACCGATACTGCCAAGCCACCGCCATGCTTAGATGCATAATGTAATGACATGTCTAATAAAAGATTTGTTAAATGTTTGAATGTGTGTCATATCCTAGTGTGAAACATATACTAGGCCTGAACTCAAAAGAACCAAACTCCCACTGTCACTGCCTCCATCACTCTTACTTTCCCTCTCCCCCATCTCTCACTATCATGAGCAAACGGAGGCCCATGCTCTGCCTGCGCCACGACCCTGGCGGACAGAATAGAGAAGGCATTTCTTCAGAGGATGGTGAGAGAGATATGCTTGAAGAACCATTCCAGCTCGCATGTGAATGGAGCATAAATAAATTGTTAAGGAGTTCACTCTGCAGTCATTAGGTATTGGGCTTGATTCCTCTGCAGAGCATCCTTAGCAAGTGTCATTCACCATGGCTTCACCATCGACCTATGTCTTGTGAGTGAAATTGGATAGATGGAAACTATTTGGAAGCCCATCAGGTAGAATGTACATCATCTGTAATGCAAATGGCCAGCCTAAATCTCCCTGAGAATTATATTAAGGGTACACATGTCTGAGAGTTCAGTAGCGACAACCAGTTTAACACTTGCTACCAGGGAATATGTACGATAAATGATGATGATGACGATGATGATGATGATGATGATATGATGATGATGATGGTGGTGATGATGATGATGATGGGGGAGGATGAGGGGGAACCAAAATGGAAAGGAATTAATAATGAAGACCCGATTTCATCAAGAATGATTATAAATATTTTTTTTTTTCTAAAACTTTAATTAAAATTAATTAATTAAAATTAAGCTTGTATTTTCATTGTGGCACCCATACACACAAACATACATGCATACACACAAACATACATACACACACACATACGCACACACATATGCATGCACACACATGCACACATGCATGCATACATACACACACATATACGCACGCATATACACACGCACACACATATATAAACACATTCATACATTCACAAACACACACACACATACACACACATACATATGCACGCACACACATACACACATACACACACTCACACACACATACACGCACATACATAAACACACTTATACATCCACATAAACACACACACACACATACATATGCACATACACATGCACACAGATACATACGCACATACACATGCACACAGATACATACACACACTCATACATACACATACACACACATACACACACTCACACATACATACACACACACATGCACACACATGCATACACATACATGTATAAACACACTCATAAATCCACATACTCACACTCACACATATACATACACATGTGCACACATACATACACACAATCATGCATACACATACACACATATACACACATATACACACTCATACATACACATACACATACACTCTCATACATACATACACACACATATGCATACACATACATAAACATACACAAACATTTGCACATGTATAAAAAAAGAATCTATCGACTTTCGTGAAATCGGACCGAGGAAACAATGTTTCCGTTGGCCTTTCCAATTACTAATACTATCTGTCAGTCGCAACTTCAGGTAGAAGGAGCAAGGTGGAACAAAGTCTCTTGCTCAAGGACATAACGCATAGCATGGTCCAGGAATCGAACTCACAACCTCACGATTCTGAATCCATTTCTCTTACCACTCAGCCACATTCCTGCACATGTATAGTAAATGTTAACTAGGCCTTAATAACATTAAACAAAATATAGAAATCATGAAGGACTTACAGTTATTGTCATAGGAGCAAGTCCTTGTAAGGACGAAATAAGCAGGAGTTTGCCAGTTTGGGGTAAAAGGGAGAAATACTTCTGAGCTGCTGAATCATTGCTTATTTTGTAAGTAATTTGTTGCTATGAAAATAGAAAATGGAAAAATATTGTCAAAAAAACAACAATCATATAAATAAATAACTTATCAAGTGTGACATGCTTCAGTTTAACTTTTTATTCTAAGGAGTACTATCCACTGGGTTCCCTTTCTATATACATTGAGCAGTTAAGGTTTATCTTCGATCAACATCACTGTTTAACGTCTATCTTCCATGCTAGCATGGGTTAGATGGGTTTGTCCCAATTAGAGGCAAGTTGGGTTGGGTGACCATGTCTTGCTCATATAGGAGAGTTTCTGGCTGGTTTTCTACAGCTGGATGTCCTTCATAACGCCCAGCTGTTAAAGTAGTTCTCAGTGTGACACTGACTGTGACAAAGCTGGGGCCATTGAATTACAGGTACAGTCCATCTTGTACTATATATATATATATAATCATCATCATCATTTTTACATCCGCTTCTTCCCTGCTTGCAAGGGTAGGACGGGAACTGATTCTGGCTTGATTTCTACAGCTGGATGCCCTTCCTAACGACAATCACAGTTACAGTGTGTCTTTTTGCTGTGTCTCCTACACGACCACTTTACAGTGTGGGCTGAGTGTTTTGTGGTACCAACATATATCTATATATCTATATTTATATGGTATATGTGTATGCACGTAAATAAATATATATGTTGGTACCACAAAACACTCAGCCCACACTGTAAAGTGGTCGTGTAGGAGACACAGCAAAAAGACACACTGTAACTGTGATTGTCGTTAGGAAGGGCATCCAGCTGTAGAAATCAAGCCAGAATCAGTTCCCGTCCTACCCTTGCAAGCATAAAAATCTCCAGTATGAGGATCCATCTCACCCCACAAATCTTAGAAACACTGAAATAAGTCATGGGTTGAGAACTGCCCTTTTCCTCCATAGCTTAGCAATAGAATAAAATGAACCTTGAGATCATTTCATCATTCATCATCATTTCATTTTACGTCCGCTTTTTCCCTGCTTGCAAGGGTGGGACGGGAACTGATTCTGGCTTGATTTCTACAGCTGGATGCCCTTCCTAACACCAACCTCATTTACAGTGAGTGCTGGGTGATTTTTTGCTGTGGCACCTCCACGACCACTTTGCAGTGGAATGATAGGGACCCCAGTCCCTATCATCTCATTTCTACAGCTGAGTAAACTGGAGCAATGTGAAATAAAGTGTCTTGCTCAAGGAAACAACACATCACCCGGTCTGAGAATTGAACTCACAACCTTTCAATTGCAAGGCCAATGCTCTAACCACTAAGCCATGTGCCTCCATATATATTTACTAATTTACACGATAGCTGAGAACAAGCTTAATATTGCAGTTTCAAGTCTGGCTAGACAGAGATGGAAGTTACTGTATAGGTGTGAAGCAATATATTGTTAGCAGAGGAGATATGAAACTATGATACTTAAATCACATCACTTTTTCCATAATATTGAAATTGTCGTTGTTGTTGCTTAGCCCCACGAAGAATGAAAGGAAACAGTAAGTCATGGAAGGCATAAATGGATTACATAGGTAAGTGTATCTGAAAGATAGGTGTTAGATGTTTGAGCAGGGGAGCAATTTTACTGCTTGCTATAGGCTCTATATTCCTTAGTTACACCTCTGTCAGCAAGATAAAGATAACAACAACAATAACAACATAACATAGAAGAAACTATTATACTAAGAGAACGATCGACTTTCGTCAAATCGGACCGAGGAAACAATGTTTCCATTGGTTTTTCCAGTTGCTAATACTATCTATTGGTTGAAACTCAAGGTAGAAGGAGCAATGTGAAAATAAAGTGTCTTGCTCAAGGACATAACACATTGTCTGGTCCAGGAATCAAACCCACAACCTCATGATTGAGAATCCAATTCTCTAACCACTCAGCCATATGCTTTCTACATTATACTAAATGTGCTGAAAACAAACATGTACTTACCCCAGCAGAATCACGAGCAATGAATTGAATAACTTCTGAGTTTAGTGATATACTAGGATCAATAATTTTGTTGAATGGTTTATTTATAAATTCAGGAGCCTGCATATTTTGATCAACATATATGGTAACAAAGTCAACTGCTTTCATTGCAGTTACCAATGAATCATAAATAATAACTCGTAACTGTAAAATAATACAAAATTGACAATAATAAGGTTATAAGAACAAATATATTTAAAATTGAGTTAAAAATAGAAGATTTCGCTGCATTTTGACTAAAGAAAATTACCCTGATAGTGGGGCTTAAAACCCTCTAAATGGAAAATGATGAGTATTGATATACAATACTCATCTTTTTCCATTTAGAAGGTTTTTTTTTAACCCTTTAGCATTTAAAGCAGCCATATCCAATAAGAATTATCTCACCTCTTTCTGTTCAAACTGGCTGCAAGTGGCCACTCATACCAACATTAAGGTATTGTTCTCAAAATAAATAATACCAGCATCTCATAGATTTAATATTATATGAGATAATTATGTAAGATAAAGCTTTTACTGTGAAAATACAATAGTAAATATAGAATAATTGTTTCTACTTTAGGCACAAGGCCAGCAATTACCCAGTGCATTACTGGTACTTTATTTTATCGACCCCGTAAGGATGAAAGGCAAAGTTAACCTCGGCGGGATTTGAACTCACATCGTAAAGGGACGTAACTATGCTGGAAAGCATGACGTCCAACCGTCTACCGATACTGCCAATCCACTGCCTTTGTAATATAGAATAATGGTTTCTACTTTAGGCACAAGGCCAGCAATTATCCCAGTGCATTACTGGTACTTTATTTTATCGACCCCGTAAGGATGAAAGGCAAAGTTAACCTCGGCAGGATTTGAACTCAGAATAGCAAGGGCCGTAACTCTATACGTCAAAGCATGGCATCTGACCCTCTACCGATACTAATGCTAAAGGGTTAAACCCATTATCAGGCTAATTTTCTTTAGTTAAAATGTGGCGACAGCTTCTTTTTCTAACTCACTTTCAAACTTTGCTCATCGTTTTCAAAACAACATGCTTGCTTTGTAAATAAATTTAAGTTTTCTCACATCCAGATGTGAGAAAAACCACAAACCCTCCATCTCAATTTTACTTTTGAAAAGCACAAAAACTGCGAAACTGGTAAAAGAACCAAATAAATATATTTAAAAAAAAAAAGACTCCAGTTGCATTTCCGATTTCATCTTTTTTCCTTCTATATATATATATATATATTGTTATACTTTGGGAGGGTCATGTTGCCAATAAGAAACACACGCACCAGTTGCTTTCTCTTCAATTTATTATAATAAATTTATAAATTTAGGAATTTATAAATTTCCGGTTGTTTGGTTGGTTCCACAACCAGATGGTTGTTTATATATTGTCAAAGTTCTTTCGTCACACATTCTGTGACCTCTTCAGTGACTGGGGGGTTCTTTTCTTTGTTTTTTGTGCCTCTCCTTTTTGTTCTGTCCTACGCCATCTTGTTTTTGTGTGTGTGTTGTGTGCTTAGTTTGTGCATGCGTTACATCCGGGTGTCTGTGTGTGTTTATATATATATGTATGTATATCTTAGAAAAGTGTTCTCCTACTTAAAAATAGATAAATATTAAACAACTCACCCTAAATTTTTTGTTTTGTTGATTTATCAAGGATACTCTTGGACTAATGGAACCTGTATCCTTGTTAACTTGGAAGAATGTCGGTCCTGCTGCTTCACCAATGACTTCAAATACTAATTTTCCCTAAAACATCAAAGTTGAAAAATTAATAAGAGGGAGAGAGAGAGAGAGAGAGAGAGAGACAGAGAGAGACAGAGAGAGTATAACAGTGTGAGAGAAAGGTAGGCAATGTTAGAGAGTGTGAGTGTATGAAGGCAAGAATGAGAGAGAAAGAGAAACACATGGGGCGTGAGAGTGAAAAAGAGAGGGTGAGAGAACGAGAGTGGGAGAGAAACAGAGAGAGGCACAAAGAGAGAGAGAGAGAGAGAGGATTGAGGTACACAGAGAGTGTCAGAGAGAGAGAGATACAGAGAGAGAGAGAGGGAGAGTAGGAGAGAAATAGAGAGAGAGAGAGGCACACAAAGTGTGTGTGCGTGAGAGAGAGAGAGAGAGTTAGAGAGAGTGAGAGTTAGAGAGAGTGAGAGAGAAAGAGAGAGAGAGAGTTAGAGAGAGTGAGAGAGAAAAAGAGAGAAAGAGAGGTACATAGAAAATCTGAGAGAGTGACTGAGAAAGAGAGGGGCACAGTGAGAATGTGTAAGATCATATTAAAAACTAGAGCCATTACTTTAACCCTTTAGCATTTAAACAGGGCATGTCCGACCAGAATTCTCTCACCTGTTTCTGTTCAAACCGGCAGTAACCGGTTGCTCATACTTATGTTGAGGTATTGTTCTCAATATAAATAATATCAAAAACTCATAGATTCGATATTATATGAAATAATTATGTGAAATAAAGCTTTTATCGTGAAAATACAATAGTAAATATGCATGCATGCCCTCATGTGCAGCATGTAGTGCATTGAGCCGGTGCTTATCTTGGTTTCATGGCGTGAAGCGACTGAAAGTGCAAGACTTTATGAGGGTGTTTGATTATTCAAACCTCTTATCCTCACTATCACCCATGACTGTGTGCTGGCTTACCTAAGAAATTATTACAAGAAAACTTCAGCGCCAGTGACCTTTGTGACCTTTAAACATCATCATCATCATCATCATCAACGTTTAATGTCCGTGTTCCACGCTTGCATGGGTTTGGACGGGAGTTTTCCCCCTTGAGGCAAGAGTGGTTGTCTTGCTCGCATAGGACTGTCTGGCGGGTTTTCTACAGCTGGATGCCCTTCCTAACACCAACCACATTTACAGTGTGGGGCTGGGAGGTTTTTACCGTGTTGCCTACACGGCCACATTACAGCGTGGACTGTCTGGCGGGTTTTCTACAGCTGGATGCCCTTCCTAACACCAACCACATTTACAGTGTGGGGCTGGGAGGTTTTTACCGTGTTGGCTACACAAGCCACATTACAGCGTGGACTGTCTGGCGGGTTTTCTACAGCTGGATGCCCTTCCTAACACCAACCACATTTACAGTGTGGGGCTGGGAGGTTTTTACCGTGTTGGCTACACGGCCACATTACAGCGTGGACTGTCTGGCGGGTTTTCTACAGCTGGATGCCCTTCCTAACACCAACCACATTTACAGTGTGGGGCTGGGAGGTTTTTACCGTGTTGGCTACACAGCCACATTACAGCGTGGACTGTCTGGCGGGTTTTCTACAGCTGGATGCCCTTCCTAACACCAACCACATTTACAGTGTGGGGCTGGGAGGTTTTTACCGTGTTGGCTACACAGCCACATTACAGCGTGGACTGTGTGTTTTTTTGTCGTGACACCTAGACGATCTCATTTGTTTCGACCTGGATGTTGTGGTACCAACATAACTTTACATTGAAAGGGGCGGTGTGGATGGGGCGGGGGTGTATTTTGTTAGAGATGCCTACTGACTGTAGTAGGTTTTACTTTGTATTTAGGTAAGGCCAATTGTGTATAATAATAAAGAAATTATTGTGTATAGTGCTCAGGTGCACTACAACTCATCAAAGGTGAATGTATAGTACATAGAATAATGTACAAATGTCAGTAAAGTGGATAGTCTATGAATCATGATATACACACAGATACATGCATGTGTTGTGTATGGAGGGCGAATATCAGGTGTAGTGTTGGCGAATTTCAGGAAGCTTGGAGGTTTTAAAGGATACAGTGTCTCGACAGCTAACAACTGATGCAGGTAGTTTGTTCCATGGAGGTTTTAAAGGATGCAGTGTCCTGACAGCTAACAACTGATGCCGGTAGTTTGTTCCATGGAGGTTTTAAAGGATGCAGTGTCTCGACAGCTAACAACTGATGCCGGTAGTTTGTTCCATGGAGGTTTTAAAGGATGCAGTGTCTCGACAGCTAACAACTGATGCCGGTAGTTTGTTCCATGGAGGTTTTAAAGGATGCAGTGTCCTGACAGCTAACAACTGATGCCGGTAGTTTGTTCCATGGAGGTTTTAAAGGATGCAGTGTCCTGACAGCTAACAACTGATGCCGGTAGTTTGTTCCATGGAGGTTTTAAAGGATGCAGTGTCCTGACAGCTAACAACTGATGCCGGTAGTTTGTTCCATGGAGGTTTTAAAGGATGCAGTGTCCTGACAGCTAACAACTGATGCCGGTAGTTTGTTCCATGGAGGTTTTAAAGGATGCAGTGTCCTGACAGCTAACAACTGATGCCGATAGTTTGTTCCATGGAGGTTTTAAAGGATGCAGTGTCCTGACAGCTAACAACTGATGCCGGTAGTTTGTTCCATGGAGGTTTTAAAGGATGCAGTGTCCTGACAGCTAACAACTGATGCAGGTAGTTTGTTCCATGTTTCAGCAACTGTGAGCATGAAAAAATGTTTTCGAAAGTCATGGGAGCTGTGCTGTTTTCTGATTTTGTAGGCATGCTACATGTTAGACACATGGAAATCAAAAAAGGTGTCCACCAGGGTTGTTGTTGGCAAGAAGGTTAATAATTGTGTATGTTTCCTCTGCTTATTGCTTTTTTATTGTTCTCCTCTTTTTTTCTTTCTCTGACTTCCTTAACAGTTAAAATAAGTATCTCCTCCTTTCCTCCACCCCTCCCCAACAAAATAAAAGAAACTTCCATATTTCCTGCCATCGAAGAGAAGACACTACTTTTTTCCTAAAATAAGTCTCAAAAAACTACCATGCATCATGGAGGTCGAAGGTTATTTATCATTTTTTTTCAAATTTTTGGTTGTCAAAATTAGGGTACGTCCCCGAGGACGAAGTGTGTTCGGCGCTGGGAAATACGGTACATAAAAACAAGTTCTTAATACTTTCATGTACTTTAATGAAACTGTCAGCTTCTAGGATACATGGTAAAATTTTGAAACTTACTTTATATACTCAAATATAAGCTGATCTAAATATATGGCCCCCACCACCACCACTCCACACATACACCATTCTATGTCTGAGAAATGGGATACATGGTAAAATTTTGAAACTTACTTTACATACTCAAATATAAGCTGATCTAAATATATGGCCCCCACCACCACCACTCCACACATACACCATTCTATGTCTGAGAAATGGGATACATGGTAAAATTTTGAAACTTACTTTACATACTCAAATATAAGCTGATCTAAATATATGGCCCCCACCACCACCACTCCACACATACACCATTCTATGTCTGAGAAATGGGATACATGGTAAAATTTTGAAACTTACTTTACATACTCAAATATAAGCTGATCTAAATATATGGCCCCCACCACCACCACTCCACACATACACCATTCTATGTCTGAGAAATGGGATACATGGTAAAATTTTGAAACTTACTTTACATACTCAAATATAAGCTGATCTAAATATATGGCCCCCACCACCACCACTCCACACATACACCATTCTATGTCTGAGAAATGGGATACATGGTAAAATTTTGAAACTTACTTTACATACTCAAATATAAGCTGATCTAAATATATGGCCCCCACCACCACCACTCCACACATACACCATTCTATGTCTGAGAAATGGGATACATGGTAAAATTTTGAAACTTACTTTACATACTCAAATATAAGCTGATCTAAATATATGGGCCCCACCACCACCACTCCACACATACACCATTCTATGTCTGAGAAATGGGATACATGGTAAAATTTTGAAACTTACTTTACATACTCAAATATAAGCTGATCTAAATATATGGCCCCCACCACCACCACTCCACACATACACCATTCTATGTCTGAGAAATGGGATACATGGTAAAATTTTGAAACTTACTTTACATACTCAAATATAAGCTGATCTAAATATATGGCCCCCACCACCACCACTCCACACATACACCATTCTATGTCTGAGAAATGGGATACATGGTAAAATTTTGAAACTTACTTTACATACTCAAATATAAGCTGATCTAAATATATGGGCCCCACCACCACCACTCCACACATACACCATTCTATGTCTGAGAAATGGGATACATGGTAAAATTTTGAAACTTACTTTACATACTCAAATATAAGCTGATCTAAATATATGGCCCCCACCACCACCACTCCACACATAGGGTGCATCCTTGAGGACAAAGCGTCTTCGGCGCTGGGGATTATGGTATGTTTTGAAAAACAAATTTTACAACTTACAATGAGATCAGAGTCAGCAGCTTGAATTCGTCCAAACGTAAAACCATTTAAGGTTGTTGAAGGAATGTTAAATTCTTGATTGCTGTTGATTATTGCAGGTACTGAATTTCGTCGAACCGCGATTATTACACTGACATTAGAACTTTTGGCTGGATTGCCTGAATCTGTAGCTTGGACAATAAACTGAAATGGGTTAGGTTTAAAAATGTCCATTAAGTTATAAAAGAAAGTCTATGGCAACAGATGAAGCTAAATAAATGAAATACCAAGAATGAATGTTAATTGTGAAGTGTGTATGTGTGTGTGTATATGTATATGTGTGTGTGTCTATGTGTGTGTGTGTATATTTCTATGTGTGTGTATGTGTGTATCTCTGTATATTTGTATGTTTGTGTGTATGTGTATGTGTGTGTGTGTGTATGTGTGTATGTATGTGTGTATGTATATTTCTATATGTATGTATGTATGTTTGGTGCATGTGTATGTGTGTGTGCGCTTCAGAAATCTGAATAGATCTGTTATTATCAGAACAGAGTTACATTAGTGATAATATGTCTAGTAATCTGAATAGATCTGTTATTATCAGAACAGAGTTACATTAGTGATAATATGTCTAGTAATCTGAACAGATCTGTTATTATTAGAACAGAGTTACATTAGTGATAATATGTCTAGAAATCTGAATAGATCTGTTATTATCAGAACAGAGCTGCATTAGTGATAATATGTCTAGAAATCTGAATAGATCTGTTATTATCAGAACAGAGTTACATTAGTGATAATATGTCTAGAAATCTGAATAGATCTGTTATTGTCTGAACAGAGGTAGATTAGTGATAATATGTCTAGAAATTTGAACAGATCTGTTATTATCAGAACACAGTTACATTAGTGATAATATGTCTAGAAATCTGAATAGATCTGTTATTATCAGAACAGAGTTACGTTAGTGATAATATATCTAGAAATCTGAACAGATCTGTTATTATCAGAACAGAGTTACATTAATGATAATATGTCTAGAAATCTGAATAGATCTGTTATTATCAGAAAAGAGTTACATTAGTGATAATATGTCTAGAAATCTGAACAGATCTGTTATTATCAGAACAGAGTTACATTAGTGATAATATGTCTAGAAATCTGAATAGATCTGTTATTATCAGAACAGAGCTGCATTAGTGATAATATGTCTAGAAATCTGAATAGATCTGTTATTATCAGAACAGAGTTACATTAGTGATAATATGTCTAGAAATCTGAACAGATCTGTTATTATCAGAACAGAGTTACATTAGTGATAATATGTCTAGAAATCTGAATAGATCTGTTATTATCAGAACAGAGCTGCATTAGTGATAATATGTCTAGAAATCTGAATAGATCTGTTATTATCAGAACAGAGCTGCATTAGTGATAATATGTCTAGAAATCTGAACAGATCTGTTATTATCAGAACAGAGTTACATTAGTGATAATATGTCTAGAAATCTGAATAGATCTGTTATTATCAGAACAGAGCTGCATTAGTGATAATATGTCTAGAAATCTGAATAGATCTGTTATTATCAGAACAGAGTTACATTAGTGATAATATGTCTAGAAATCTGAACAGATCTGTTATTATCAGAACAGAGTTACATTAGTGATAATATATCTAGAAATCTGAACAGATCTGTTATTATCAGAACAAAGTTACATTAGAGATAATATCTCTAGAAATCTGAACAGATCTGTTATTATCAGAACAGAGTTACATTAGTGATAATATGTCTAGAAATCTGAATAGATCTGTTATTATCTGAACAGAGGTAGATTAGTGATAATATGTCTAGAAATCTGAACAGATCTGTTATTATCAGAACAGAGTTACATTAGTGATAATATGTCTAGAAATCTGAATAGATCTGTTATTATCAGAACAGAGTTACGTTAGTGATAATATATCTAGAAATCTGAACAGATCTGTTATTATCAGAACAGAGTTACATTAGTGATAATATGTCTAGAAATCTGAATAGATCTGTTATTATCAGAAGAGAGTTACATTAGTGATAATATGTCTAGAAATCTGAATAGATCTGTTATTATCAGAACAGAGTTACGTTAGTGATAATATATCTAGAAATCTGAACAGATCTGTTATTATCAGAACAGAGTTACATTAGTGATAATATGTCTAGAAATCTGAATAGATCTGTTATTATCAGAAGAGAGTTACATTAGTGATAATATGTCTAGAAATCTGAATAGATCTGTTATTATCAGAACAGAGCTGCATTAGTGATAATATGTCTAGAAATCTGAATAGATCTGTTATTATCAGAACAGAGTTACATTAGTGATAATATGTCTAGAAATCTGAACAGATCTGTTATTATCAGAACAGAGTTACATTAGTGATAATATATCTAGAAATCTGAACAGATCTGTTATTATCAGAACAAAGTTACATTAGAGATAATATCTCTAGAAATCTGAACAGATCTGTTATTATCAGAACAGAGTTACATTAGTGATAATATGTCTAGAAATCTGAATAGATCTGTTATTATCTGAACAGAGGTAGATTAGTGATAATATGTCTAGAAATCTGAACAGATCTGTTATTATCAGAACACAGTTACATTAGTGATAATATGTCTAGAAATCTGAATAGATCTGTTATTATCAGAACAGAGTTACGTTAGTGATAATATATCTAGAAATCTGAACAGATCTGTTATTATCAGAACAGAGTTACATTAGTGATAATATGTCTAGAAATCTGAATAGATCTGTTATTATCAGAACAGAGTTACATTAGTGATAATATGTCTAGAAATCTGAACAGATCTGTTATTATCAGAACAGAGTTACATTAGTGATAATATGTCTAGAAATCTGAATAGATCTGTTATTATCAGAACAGAGCTGCATTAGTGATAATATGTCTAGTAATCTGAATAGATCTGTTATTATCAGAACAGAGTTACATTAGTGATAATATGTCTAGTAATCTGAACAGATCTGTTATTATTAGAACAGAGTTACATTAGTGATAATATGTCTAGAAATCTGAATAGATCTGTTATTATAAGAACAGAGCTGCATTAGTGATAATATGTCTAGAAATCTGAATAGATCTGTTATTATCAGAACAGAGTTACATTAGTGATAATATGTCTAGAAATCTGAACAGATCTGTTATTATCAGAACAGAGTTACATTAGTGATAATATATCTAGAAATCTGAACAGATCTGTTATTATCAGAACAAAGTTACATTAGAGATAATATCTCTAGAAATCTGAACAGATCTGTTATTATCAGAACAGAGTTACATTAGTGATAATATGTCTAGAAATCTGAATAGATCTGTTATTATCTGAACAGAGGTAGATTAGTGATAATATGTCTAGAAATCTGAACAGATCTGTTATTATCAGAACACAGTTACATTAGTGATAATATGTCTAGAAATCTGAATAGATCTGTTATTATCAGAACAGAGTTACGTTAGTGATAATATGTCTAGAAATCTGAACAGATGTTATTATCAGAAGAGAGCTGCATTAGTGATAATATGTCTAGAAATCTGAATAGATCTGTTATTATCAGAACAGAGTTATGTTAGTGATAATATGTCTAGAAATCTGAATAGATCTGTTATTATCAGAACAGAGTTACATTAGTGATAATATGTCTAGAAATCTGAATAGATCTGTTATTATCAGAACAGAGTTACATTAGTGATAATATGTCTAGAAATCTGAACAGATCTGTTATTATCAGAACAGAGTTACATTAGTGATAATATATCTAGAAATCTGAACAGATCTGTTATTATCAGAACAAAGTTACATTAGAGATAATATCTCTAGA
>OZ024752.1:39885193-39900193 GCA_964016885.1 Eledone cirrhosa | reverse complement strand
GGACTTGTATAGTTTGAGCTTCGTTGGAAATCATCTCCACACACTAACTAAAAGAACAGAAAATCTCCAGCATTTTCTTAATATATTGCATTTTTTTCATTGTTAACATTTACATAAATTTTCAGTGAAAAATCAAAGAATAAATATTTTAAGATACCTTATCAGCATCGGTGGCAGTAACAGCCACAACCATACGATTAACAGGGTGGTATTCATTTATTGTTTTTCTGTATTCATTTAATGAAAAAACAGGACCATTTTGATTGCGCAAAATTTGAATAAACACATTGGTTAATGCAAAATTTTCAGGGAAATAGGTGTCATAAGCTTTGACAACTAACTGAAACAGAGAAAAAAATAGAAACATTTAGTATTCATTTTAAATTTGTTTTTCAATATTGGAATGGGTTGGGAGGTTAGTGAATTTTTACACACACATATGTGAATTTTTAGAAAAGGTGTCTTTATAGAGGTTTACATATTCAAAATTTGATTTGATCTAACATTAAATAATTGTTTCTACTTTTGGCACAAGGCCAGTAATTACCCCAGTGCATTACTGGTGTTTACTTTATCGCCCCCCCCCCCCCCCCCCGTAAAGATGAAAGGCAAAGTTAACCTCAGAACATAAAAGGTCATAACTCTATGCTGCAAAGCATGGTGTCTGATGCTTTAAGGCACAATGTCAACAATTTTTTTGGGGGGAGGGGGGGGGGGGGGGGGGGGGAAGTTAATTAGATCGACCCCAGTCCATTACTGTTTTTTTTATTTTGAGAACAATACCTTAACGTCAGTATGAGTGGCCAGTTACAGCCAGTTTGAAAAGAAAGAGGTGAGAGAATCCTGGCTGGATATGGCCGGTTTAAATGCTAAAGGGTTAATATTTGTTTTCTGTGCAAGCTAGGTTTGGACAGGTTGTTACAGACTAAGTCAGTACTTAATCAGGGCAAGAGTGTTTATGTACACACACACACACACACACACATTAGAGTAAAGATATTACATACCTGGAAATTGTTTGCAAGAACATTTCTAAATGAAGATTTCAATGTAATCATTCCAGAAGTTCTGTTTACTTTGCAGAGAAATAGGCCGAAAGTATCACTAATTGCTTCATAATTAATAGAACCCTGGGGAAAGAAAATACAAAGAGAGATGTTTAATATTTAGTCAAACATATAGAAAAAGAAAGTGGTATTGGAAAGGACAATAAATGCTATAATCGAATCTAATCGAATCTGGTCGAGTTTACACTCACAAATAAGAAGAACTAGGGCCGCCCCTAGCAGCATTGGATTTGGTGTACTTCATATTTTTGTCGGTTGCTGGTTACAATCAGGAGTCACTGCTTCTCCTGAAGGTCAATAGTTCTCTTCTAACTCAAGCGGGAGCGCCTTTCCATTGTCAATTTGTATTGATCATCTGCAAAGCCGCATAGTTCTCAGAACCACTACACCAGTCTTTCGATGTGTGCAGCTGGAACTACTGCCACCCACTGATTTGGCAGGATTGCAACTCATTTCTACAGCTGAGTAAACTGGAGCAACGTGAAATAAAGTGTCTTGCTCAAGGACACAGAACAACACTCGGTCCGAGAATCGAACTCACAACCTTTCGATTGCAAGCCCAATGCTCTAACCACTAAGCCATGCGCCTTCACTATAGGAGGAAAAGGAAGGGAAAAGCAAGGATTATTAGGCAATAAAAGAAAGAAAGGGGAAGGGGAGAGGGTGACAGACTCTCCACCTGGTTTTCGGCTGTGCTCTGTGGACAAAATGGCAAAGGCATTTCCATGGACAATAGCCATTGACACCTGCTACAACAGTTACCTGAGTTTATGGTGTGATACAAATGAAGTTTTGTTACTATTTATAGAAGATCAAGAGACAGCTTGGGGGCTCCTTAGTTGTTTCATGGTATTGTTGTTGCTGGTGTTGGTACTGATCTTGATAGCGTTGGTGTTGGTATTAGTTGGAAAGTGACACTTTTCTGCCGATACTCCCATCATCATCATCATCATCATCGTTTAACGTCCATATTCCACGCTTGCATGGGTTTGGACGGGAGTTTTCCCACTTGAGGCAAGAGTGGTTGTCTTGCTCGCATAGGACTGTCTGGCGGGTTTTCTACGGCTGGATGCCCTTCCTAACACCAACCACGTTTACAGTGTGGACTGGGGGATAATCATTCGGACATCACACATATCATCATCATCCTCATCATCGTTTAATGTCCATCTTCCATGCTAGCATGGGTCTGGACGAGAATTGTCCCACTTGAGGCAAGAGTGGTTGTCTTGCTCGCATAGGACTGTCTGGCGTGTTTTCTACAGCTGGATGCCCTTCCTAACACCAACCACATTTACAGTGTGGGGCTGGGAGGTTTTTACCGTGTTACCTACACGGCCACATTACAGCGTGGACTGTGTGTTTTTTTGTCGTGACACCTACACGACCTCATTTGTTGTAAACAAATTGTTGTAAACCATTATTGCTGGCTTGCATGTTCGTTACTCAAGACAGTGTTTGTCAATCGAGATGTTTTATGTTTAGAAAAATTGTTCTTGAATTGATTCGTTCATGATGAGGGGCATTCATGACCCAAGGTTCTACTGTGTTTGAAATATTTGAAACAATTAAGATGTCATATTTCCTCATTTGTTAAAGCCACACCATTGTTTACCATTTCCTAATTGAAAACCTTCGTTTTTCCACGCTTGCATGGGTTGGACAGGATTATATATATATATATATATATATATATATATATATATATATATATATATATACCAAATGTTAAACAAGGTTCATTGATTATTCAATGAATACAGTTTTGCAATAGATTAAAAGCCAAGACTGAAATTGAACCATCAGCACAGTTGAGGTATGTCATGCATCAATTTATGTATTTTATCTGATGAGGAGGTACTGAAAAAACACCACAGTACCTCCGAAATATATATAATAAAACATATATTTTGATTATGTGAATGTATCCATTTATTAATATTTTGAATAATATATATATATATATATATATATATATATATATATATATATATATATATGTAGGAGGTGAGTTTTATTGTAGTACAATAAAGCAATGCAGATATCAGATAAGAAGCACTCTACAGTTTGTAGGACTGGAGTATACATAATATATAAGAACAAAAGATGGTTAAAAGAGTTCCATGTATTTTATTATGCGCATTTCAAAAACAAATATCAAAACAAATATCATTATGCAATAATATTTGTGTTTTCATGTTGATTTTATGTTTTCATGTTGATTTAAATATTTGTGTTTTCATGTTGATTTAAAACTGCACTATCCACAAGTGTTTTTTAATCTTCATATCATGTCTTCCTATTTTATCTGATGAAAACACAAATATTATTGCATGATGATATTTGTTTTTGAAACGCGCATAATAAAATACATGGAACTCTTTTAACCATCTTTTGTTCTTATATATTTTATATATATATATATATATATATATATATATATATATATATATATATATATATATATATATATATTGTATCATTAGATGTATTTGGTCAGGTTTACTTCACTATAAATGAATACAGATGATGCTATAAGGAGTAGTGGTGGGTCTGTCACCATAGGAAATTGGGAGGTTGGGTGCAGGTTACTCCACCCAACCTCCAAATTTCCAATGGTGCATTCTCAGATTTAGAAAAATGTATGGTGATAAGCTTATTCAAAAATTCACCTACCCTGAATTAGAGTACGCTCTCCTTCAACTCTCCACCCAAGGCTGAGCAAGGACACTATGTATCTGAGGCATGTTCTCACTAAATGACAGTGCTGATTGAAAAATAGTTTTTTTTCTGAGTAAAATAGAATCCTCTCCAAGACTAGAAATGTCTCAGAAGTTCTTAATAACATGACAACTGAAGGAAGTTCTACTACAACTTGATATATTACTTGAATGAGAAAATAAATAATATGAAAAATATACCTGGAGATCTGCATCAGTTGCTACAACTTGCAACAAGTTGCTGTCTACAGGAAGGTTTTCACTGAACTGCAAATTAGCGCTTTGACTTTTGAATTGTGGACGGGAAAGATCCCTTATGATGCTGATTTCAACATTAGCCAGATCAGTTCTCAGTGGAGAGCCATTATCAGATGCCTTTACAGTAAACTGAAATATATTTGAGGAGATTAAGAAATAATAGTGAACAAAAATGGAAAAAAGTATTGATAGTTTTACAAAATTTAATAAACTTTGATTAAGTATCTAAATGATGGAGCAAATCTTCTCTTGTTTTTTTGTTTGTTTTTTCTCTATTTTTTTTTATTGATTTGTTCCTATGAAATGTGTTCGATGTGAATGGAATTTCAATAGACATCACTATACACTCTTGACAGGTGCAATGTGTCCGAACACGGAAGAGCTGAACTCCCACTGCCACTGCCTCCATCTCTTTCACCCTCCCCATCTCTCTGTATGGTGAGCAAATGGGGTACCATGGGCTGGGTGCCTCACAGCCATGGATAACAGAATGGAGAAGGCATTTCCCCAGAGGATGGTAAGGGAGATGTGCTGGAAGAGCCATTGTGTTGAGTTTTTGCATTTTGCTGTTTTGATCTTGGGGTGTGGCTGAGGTCCCACTCAGACTGGGGTATAGTGACTGTCCCTCCCCCTCTCCCTTTCTTTCACCCCTTGATCTTTTTCATTTTCTGTTCCTTTTAGTTGAGTGTTTGTTTTTAATTAGATACTGCTCAATTATTTTTATATAACATCACTGACCTTTCACGACATTGTGAGATTTTGTGTATTGAATAACTTTTTTTGATAACGAACGTAAACAAAAAAAATTGTTCACATAGCTCCAGGTTTAATCACACTGCCCTACACTCCTGACAAACATTTTACCATAACTTTGGGTTGACCAATATCTAGTCTTCTTGTCATATGACATATGCACAATGTTTAGAGAGACAGATGAAGATTGGTGAGATCGGTAAGTTAAAATAATTTGTCCACTCGATCACTAGTGAAGATATGTGTATGGTCATCAGTGTGCTTAATGTATTGTACTTCTAAGCAAAGTTATTTGTTTTGTTTTCTACAATCTGCATAAATCTCAAGAAAAGATGCTCCTATATAACCATTCATTATCATCACCATCGTTTTTATGTCCATTTTTCTATGCTTGCATAGGTTGGACATGTCCTCAGCACAGCATCTCTCCAGTCACCATGTTCCTTCATCATCTCTCCTGTGAGCAGGGACCTCGTTTGCCTTAAAAATGTGAGGGGGCACAAACCAACATTTATTGATTCTTAAAGGAGCATAAATTGCTTATGGTGCCTTTCCCAGACCCTAATCACATGAGTAAAATTTTACGCTAATGAAATTTTATATATTCACATGAAGTTAAGATATAAAAAAATAAGCTTAAAAAGAATTTATTATATCAAATAAACAAAAAATAAGATATAGACTTTTGAAAAAGCGTGTGTGTGTGTGTGTGGGGGGGGGGGGGGGGGGGGCTTGTTCCTTGGTATCCCCCTGCTCTCACCATCTCTGCCTCCACTGGAATTTCCTGGCACTTCTTCACCCAGTGATCATCATTCATGGACATCGTCACATGTCTGTACCAATGCAGTCTTCTCTCCTGCACAATACTGTGTATAAATAATGCTATGAAGAGATTCCACCACACTTGTATATAATTTTTATGGATTCAAATTTTAAAAAGTCAAAGTTTATTTTAACAAATATAAATATAATTTACCTTGTAGATGCTCTGAGAAACAGTTTCCAGATCCTTATTAATGTAAATTTCACCATTGTTACTGCGGATAAAGAAGTACTGCATTGCTTGACGCCCGCTATTGTCACCAACTATACTGTATGTTATATTGTTAAACTGAAAAACAAAATAGGAAGAGTAATTTATGTTGAAATATAATTTTAAAAAAAAGGGTACAAAGCTGGGAGACCAGAGAATCACTTCAGGTAAAGCTGCTACTTCTCTGACTTAGGAGATCACAACTCCAATATTACGGGCATGTGGTTAGAATGTCTCAATAAAAAAAATCACTGGACAGATTTTACAAGCAAAAACCAACTGGAAGGAGACCCCAAACAAGATGGTTGGATAACATCCATGAGTTTGGCTGGTCTTGCTTGAGGATCTAGCCAGATCAGTTGGAGACAGTTACTTCTGACTTGACCTGCTGGAAAGAGTGTTTGAGGACTCTTCTCCCAAGACCCTCTCGGGAATAAGTGGGTGAAGAAGAAGAAGAGGCACAATGTAGTTCAAAACACCAGAAACAATGAGCTAATAAAGGAACCTTGCCAGGGAGGGCCATCTGATATGCCAAGGTCACCTGATATGACCTCTAGAAGACTCAATGCTTTGGTGATGGACTTGTATCCGATAGAAAAACACTACCTGGCTTCTGAGTGCCTTCCAGTCTAATGAAATTATCCAGGTTCACTCTATTGACTGAAGATAGTTGACTTGACAGTATCAGTAGAGAGTTGGACGCCATGCTTTCCAGCATAGTTACGTCCCTTTACAGTCTGAGTTCAAATCCCGCCGAGGTTAACTTTGCCTTTCATCCTTACGGGGTCGATAAAATAAAGTACCAGTACTGTACTGGGTAATTGATGGCCTTGTGCCAATAGTAGAAACAATTAATTACTTTTGCAATTTTTCTTAAATTTGTCTTATAATTTGGTTTACATTTTCTATAAGAATGTCTGATGTTCTTAACTTTAGCAGCTTTAAAAGTGAGTTAAGTAACCTCTGATAAGGCTTTGATAAAAAACAAAACTAGCCAGTTAGACTTTCATTACAAGCTGCCGAAAATGGGGAATAATTTCATCACCCAGCACTTTGCAGAGTGTATTGGCTGATCATTTATAGTGTAGATCACCAACACCAGGAAGGTTCTCATGTCTATGGCACATCTGAAGAATCCTCATGACAATGTAAAACAAATTATCATTAGTAAATTAATCAATGAAACAACATGAAACAAGCATTTTGTTGAAACTGGTGAGATTACTGTACAAAATAAAATTATATAATTAAATGGTTAAATAAAATATTATCTTACAGTGTCTTTGTCGCTTGCTTGTACTCTCAGAATCATTTTGCCTGTGAGATCTCTCTGGGATATTTGAATTTTATACAGCTTTTGGCCAAAGACTGGAGAGTGAGGATTACGGTTAACAGTGATTGTCAGAATGGCTCGAGATTTTAAAGAAGGAACTACCGTGTCGTAACAAACAACTTGAACCTGAAATAGAATATAATGGTTATTTTTGCTGTCCTAACATCTTTCGTAGATTAGGATTTGGGACAAAGAAAAATAAAACTATACACTGCAAATCCTTTATTTCTAAGCTCTAACCAGCTTCATTACCTCATTAATCAGCTTCATTATCCAATTAACCTGCATCATCCCCCCATTAACCAACTTTATTACCCCATTAATCAGTTTTACTATCCCATTAACCAGTTTTATTACCCAATTAATCAGCTTCATTACCCCATTAATTAATGTCATTGCCCCATTAATCAGCTTCCTTACCCCATTTATCAGCTTCATTACCCCATTAATTAGTGTCATTGCCCCATTAATCAGCTTCCTTATCCCATTTAACAGCTTCATTACCCCTTTAATCAGCTTCATTACCCCATTAATCAGCTTCATTACCCCATTAATTAGTGTCATTGCCACATTAATCAGCTTCCTTATCCCATTTAACAGCTTCATTACCTCTTTAATCAGCTTCATTACCCCATTAATTAGTGTCATTGCCTCATTAATCAGCTTCCTTACCCCCTTTAATCAGCTTCATTACCCCATTAATTAGTGTCATTGCCCCATTAATCAGCTTCCTTATCCCATTTAACAGCTTCATTACCCCTTTAATCAGCTTCATGACCCCCATTAATTAGTGTCATTGCCCCATTAATCAGCTTCCTTACCCCCCTTTAATCAGCTTCATTACCCCATTAATCAGCTTCATTACCCCATTAATTAGTGTCATTGCCACATTAATCAGCTTCCTTATCCCATTTAACAGCTTCATTACCTCTTTAATCAGCTTCATTACCCCATTAATTAGTGTCATTGCCCCATTAATCAGCTTCCTTATCCCATTTAACAGCTTCATTACCCCTTTAATCAGCTTCATTACCCCATTAATTAGCATAATTGCCCCATTAAAAAGCTTTATTATCCCATAAATTTTAATATCAATTAACTTTATAACTTCTCACAATGCAAACAAAAAAAATGTATACCTTATAGTTGATTGTTTTTAAGGTGTCGTCTTTCACATTTTTATTCAAATATATTTTTCCAGTATTCTTATTGATACGGAAATAGTCATCTGCTGGGAAGATACCGTCAATCTCATATTGAGCTACACTCTGGAAAACAAACAACAAAGAAATAAATGTCCATGATTGACACTTCCATAAATACAGGCTGATTGCCATAGGGAAGGAGGGTGCCACAGGGTAATACTGCCCCATCCAATCCCATCCCTACTTTTCCATGGTGCACCCCCAGATTTCAGATTTAGACAAATTTACAGTGATATGCTTATTTCATAATTCTACCTTAGAATTATTGTGAATTAGTTCAGCAGTCGCCAACCTTTTTGTGCTACAGACTGGTGTCATGCAAGACAATTTCTCCATGGACTGTGGGGAGGGGCAGTCGGTGTCAGTCACATGGATAACAAAACACAATAAACAATAAAGAACATATTCATCATCATTATCATCATAACCATTTTACGTCCATTCTTCCACACTAGCATGGGTTAGACAGGTTGTCCTGTTGTGGTCAATGCCAAGTTGCGTGACCATGTCTTGCTAATATGGGAATTGATTTTGGCTTGATTTCTACACCTGGATGCTCTTCTTGACACTAACCTCATTTTCAGTGAGTACTGGGTGCTTTTTTACTGTGGTGCTTACATGACCACTTTACAGTATGGGCTGGGTGCTTTTTAGTCATGACACCTCCACGACCACTTTGCAGTGAGAGGGAGTGGGGGCATATTGTCTATATACTTCAGCTTCAGCTTGTACCCATGGGAAGTCGGGTCTTCTGTATTAATATAATCTTATTATTAATTTTGCCTTTCATCCTTAAATAGGTATGATCAACTTTCGTCAAATCGGACTGAGGAAACAATGTTTCCATTGGTCTTTCCAATTGCTAATACTATCGGTCACAACTCCAGGTAGAAGGAGCAATGTGAAATAAAGTGTCTTGCTCAAGGACATAACGCATCGCCTGGTCTAGGAATTGAATTCACAACCTCACGATTGTGAATCCAATTCTCGAACTACTCAGCCACATGCCTTATGAGGTTGATGAATTAAAGTACCAGTAATGCACTGGGTAATTGCTGGCCTTGTGCCAAAAGTAGAAACAATTATTAATTTAATTCAAATCCCACCGAGGTTAACTTTGCCTTTCATCCTTACGGGGTCGATGAATTAAAGTACCAGTAATGCACTGGGTAATTGCCGGCCTTGTGCCAAAAGTAGAAACAATTATTAATTTAATTCTTACATTTATAAGTAAGGAAAAAAGATAGAAACAGAAATGGTCGTTTTTCAAAATAAAACATCTGATAGACCATGATAGACAATAAAATAGAAAAAATAAGGTTTTTATTTTTTCTGAGTGGCCTGATACCAAATGGTCCATGGCCCGGTCCTGGTCTGTGGCCCGGTGGTTGGGGACTGCTGAATTAGAGTGTCTGTTTAGAATGCTTTCAAGTCCCCCCACCTTAACTACCCACAACTGAGCACTAAAACCTGGAGATGGACCTGCAAAAATAACACAGTAAGAGGGTATCAGGTTAATGTGTTATATTAATTAGCTCAGCCTGAATTAAGATTTCAGCCAGATCTGTCAACATTTAAAACATACCAGACATTGAACAATGTTAATAAACAAAGACTACTCTCGAGTCCCAAATAATGGGGGGGGGGGGTTAAGCAGGAGGGGGTGAGGGTGGAAAATTGGTAACTTTTCTAGGTTGTCTCCCTTGATTTTTTTAAAACCCAGAATTATTTGGTGGTTAGTTTACATATTGAGATCCCCCCAACCCATCCTATTTATTTTATAACATATATGATGTCTTGTAATGTTCTTTTTTTTTTCATGTATAATGTTTATTATTGTCTATACATGTCGGTAGGGCGGTGGATTGGCAGTATCGGTAGAGGGTCGGACGCCATGCTTTCCAGCATAGTTACGTCCCTTTACGATCTGAGTTCAAATCCCGCCGAGGTTAACTTTGCCTTTCATCCTTACGGGGGTCGATAAAATAAAGTACCAGTAATGCACTGGGTAATTGCTGGCCTTGCGCCTAAAGTAGAAACAATTATTGTCTATACACGTGGAACTGACAAGCTGCTGAAATAACAACTTCCACAATGAAACATGCATATTTGACAGATATAGTGAATTTAAGCGACTGAGTGTACAAGACGCCAGTCCATTGTATGGTTAAATCCCTAGCTATTCTTGATACTCATTTTCAGCTGAATATGCTAGAGCAAAATGAAAATGAAGTGTTTTGCTCAAGAAAAAAAAGACAAACAACCAACCCAGTCCAGGAATCAAACTCACAACATTATGATCATAAGGCCAATCCAGTTATATAGGCCAAACACCTCCACACCCAAACATTCTATCTCATCATTGCATTGTTATTTCAAAATTTACTTTCAAAGTATCTTCATATAACACAACATTTAGTTTTATTTCTCACTTACATTGTTATTATAAAGATTAGTTTCAACTTGGAACACTGATTCTTGGGTATTTTGTACCAAACTCATCTGGATTTGTGTTGGTATGTTCTTAAAAGTAGGTGGCTTTGCAGACTTGCGCAGGATAATGATTTGAAGAGATCCTCTTGAGATCTGGCCCCTTTGGTTTGTTGCTTGGATGATCATCTTTTAAATACAAAGACATGGTGTATTATTAACTCATGTACTGCACGAAACCACATTAGCAAGACAAAAACATGAATGCATTACATAAAAAAAAAAAAAAATTTATTAAAGTGTTTACATAAGCTTACTGCACATTTTCACAACAATCTGTCCATTAGTAAAGATACCATTGGGTCATCAAGTATAAAATTTGTAGCAATTTATTTTTTCCTACAAATTTCTACAAATTTGATACTTGACGACACAATATAAACATTTGAATTAGCAAACTCCGTTTTTAGAGATTCTTTGCTAAGTCCTTACAGGATGTTAAATGTTAAGATATAAAAACTAATTTAAGTATTTGGTCAAATAATATATTTCTTCTTTTTTATTCTGTGAAAGAAAAAAGCCTTTTGTTTTTGTATTTGTTTTGGAAAACTGTTATGTAACAAATGCTGTTGTATTTTGAGAGTCATTTTGCCAATTAAAAACATATGCACTGGTTGTAACTCATGTCAAGACAGTTCATCTTTTTATCCTTATACAAGTTTCAGTCATTTAACCCTTTAGCATTCAAACCGGCCGTAACCGGCCAGAATTTTCTCACCTCTTTCTGTTCAAACCAACCCTAACTAGCCACTCATACTGATGTTAAAGTATTGTTCTGAAAATAAATAATATCAAAATCTCATATATTCGATATTGTGTGAGATAATTATATAAGATAAAGCCTTTACTACAAAAATACAATAGTATATTTAGAGTAATCATCATCATCATCTTCGTTTAACGTCCATCTTCCACTCTAGCATGAGTTAGATGGGTGTTGTCCCACTTTTAGGCAAGGTTGGTCAGGTGACTGTGTCTCGCTCATATAGGACTATCTGGCAGGTTTTCTACGGCTGGATGCCCTTCCTAACACCAACCACATTTACTGTGTGGAACTGGGAAGTTTTTACCGTGTTACCTACATGGCCACATTACAGCGTGGACTGTGTGTTTTTTTGTCGTGACACCTACATGATCTCGATCTCATTATCTCATTTATTTGGACTGGATGTTGTGGTACCAACTTTACAGAGAGACGGTGGTGTTGGAGGGAGTGGGAGGATAGGGTAGGGGTAGTGGATTAGGGTGTATATTTGGTTAAGAGGTGCCTACTGACTATAGGTTTCGCTTTGTACATAGGTAAGGCGAGTCTTCTATTGTAAATACTAAAGGGTTAAGGGCTGAAACACTTGCTTGAGGGAGGTTTCTTCTTTGAAGACTTTCAGCTGTCGAGTTCTCTTGAGAGTTTCTTACAACTAGCCATTCTGGGTAACTGCCCTGGTTTTAGTTGATCATATCAACCTTAGTACATATTTTTCAAATCTGGTACTGATTTTATTGATCAAACCCCCCTTATTTTGTTAAACTGTTAAACTAAGAAGAAGAAAAAAAGAAAAAAAGAAAAAAAGAAGGAAAAAAGAAGAAAAAGAAGAAAAAGAAGAAAAAGAAAAAGAAAAAGAAGAAAAAGAAGAAAAAGAAGAAAAAGAAGAAGAAGAAGAAGAAGAAGAAGAAGAAAAAGAAGAAAAAGAAGAAAAAGAAGAAGACGAAGAAGAAGAAGAAGAAGAAGAAGAAGAAAAAGAAAAAGAAGAAGAAGAAGAAGAAGAAGAAGAAGAAGAAGAAGAAGAAGAAGAAGAAGAAAACATTTTTACCAGTTTTATATGGTTTCTTTCTTCTAGAAATTGTATAATATTAAAAAAAACAACTTACATTATATTCATTAAGCTGGGCATTTTTCAGACTTTGAGAAATGCTTACAATTCCCTTTGTTTTGCTTATTGAGAAAAATACAGACGCTGTCTCAAATGAATATGTTATTGTATCCTGAAATAAATAAGAAATAGATTTAAAGATAACCAATTTTATTTAAAATGTTGAACAATTCAGTATTTATCAGTTCTAGAGAAACGGACAGACAGAAAAATAGTTAGATTACTGCCAAAATATTTAATGCAGGAATGATAAAGAAAGCTAACTAGAAAAATGGTTCACTGAAAAAAAAAAATGTTTATTAATATTATTTTGAATCTTTTTAGGTGGATTGGCAGTATCGGTAGAGGGTCGGACACCATGCTTTGAAGCATAGAGTTACGTCCCTTTATGATCTGAGTTCAAATCCCGCCGAGGTTAACTTTGCCTTTCATCCTTACGGGGTCGATAAAATAAAGTACCAGTAATGTACTGGGTAATTTCTGGCCTTGTGCCAATAGTAGAAACAATTATTTTGAATCTTTTTTCAAGTATGGGCGACAATTTCGGTCATATTTTGATGTTATCATTACATCGGTGGACTGGCAGTATCGGTAGATGGTTCGATGTGATGCTTTGCAGCATAGAGTTACGCCCCTTTACAGTCTGAGTTAAAATCCCGCCGAGGTAAACTTTGCCTTTCATCCTTACGGGGGTCGATAAAATGAAGTACCAGTAATGCATTGGGGTAATTGCTGGCCTTATGCCAAAAGTAGAAATAATTACTACATCTTTAGCAAAGCATATCAGTCAGACAGTAGATATTACAGGCAGTTAGATAAGTAAATTGAAAGATGTAATTGCTAGATATAGTCTAATAGTGGAACCTTCTGGTGTCCTTGGCCCTAGGGCCACCTCCCTACTCACCACGAATAGCACAGAGTTTCTCTATAACTGAAAAATCTGTCCTCATATTTTATAACAAGGGTAGATTGGTATGTAATGCAATACTCCCATGCCATGCTGCTCTCAACGAGATCATTAAGTATGGCCTGGATGGCACAAGTTTCCCTTCCAGAGCTCAAGCCAGCAGGGCTGGACTGAGGGAACAGCAATTAGCCAGACAGCATGACAATCTTCCCATCCTGCAGGAGTAGGCTCTTCATCTAGGATGCTATGACACCTTCTCTAGTGGCAATCTGATGCATTCAGTTATCAGTCCAGGCTCTGTTACCTGCCAGGCCAAAAAGGGCAAACTGTCCAAGTATTGGCTGCTCTCTGATAGGTTTGTTGTAGAGCCTGTTGCAGTGGAGACTTCCTGCGTTCTTGACCACTGGACCACATCCCTGCTCCTCACTACTACCAGAGCAGAGTTAGCTGCCTGTTGGTGTGAGCCCCGCGAGGTGGAGTTGCTGTTCTAGTGTGTCTCCCTCACCGTCCTCCAGGGCAATGCATTCTCCATTAGGTCTGCTGAGACCAAGAGGCTGTAGGTAAGTTAGATGGAGGTGGGGGATAATTATTCGGACATCACACATATCATTATCATCATCATCCTCATCATCGTTTAATGTCCATCTTCCATGCTAGCATGGGTCTGGACGGGGATTGTCCCACTTGAGGCAAGATTGGTTGTCTTGCTCAGGACTGTCTGGTGGGTTTTCTACGGCTGGATGCCCTTCCTAACACCAACCACATTTACAGTGTGGACTGGGAGGTTTTTACCGTGTTACCTACACGGTCACATTACAGTGTGGACTGTGTGTTTTTTTTTTGTCGTGACACCTACACAATCTCATTTATTTAGGACTGGATGTTGTGATACCAACATAACTTTACATCGAATAGGGGTGGTGTAGATGAGGGTGGGGGTAGGGGTATACACATATTTACATATACTTCATATGAAAATTGATATTTTTAAAAATGATTTTACAACAATACTGGAATAACTCAAGTATGATATTTAAGTACTTACTCCAGTTTCACCAATTGCTTTAACAATATAGAAGTTTTCCCCAACTAGTCTATTTTCAGATACCGAGATAGACATAGCTGCTGAAGGGACAAAAGACGGTCCTTGAGCAATTCGATTTACAGATACTAAACATGTCTTCATGGTGTTAACGTCTGGTGAAAGTGTATTAAATGCAGATATTCGAATCTGAAAAAGAAAGAAAAAATAACACATGACCATGAGATATATAAAGTAACATATGACTAAATACTTGCAAGTGATCGAATAAATATATTACACATAGATATTGTCTTCATTTTTATTATTTACAAAGTGTGAGCA
>OZ024752.1:39847693-39882693 GCA_964016885.1 Eledone cirrhosa | reverse complement strand
TGGAAAAATGTGGAAATTGAGAACTAAAACAATACCAGTGGTTGTAGGCGCTCTAGGAATGATACCTAAGGGGTCTAATGATTACTTATCGCAAATCCCAGGAAACCCGCGTATAGGAGAAATACAAAAGATAGTACTAATGGGAACTGCCCATATACTAAGGAAGATTCTGTCAATATAAGTACATTACAAGTCTAAACACCTAAAGATGCATGTGTGAGTATGTATGTTCTTTCTTGAACATGGCAGACCTTGTTGTCTCTTGAGGTCACTGGTTGTGACTTGGTGATAACTCGTATGAACATAAAGCAAGATAAATGCAGCTGTAATAATAATAATAATAAATTAACTGATAGAATAAAAAGAAAAACAAATATATGAAATTTACCGTGAATGATGTTCGTCCAAGAGTGTCATTTGTGAGTGAGAGTTTAAGGAGAACATTTCCATTGTTGTCTATGGAAAAAAATTCACTTGCTGGGTAGATGCCATTAATAGTGTACTTCATATTACCCTGGAAAGAAGCAAGATAAAAAAAATAGTATCAAATGATTCAGTTCAAATTTATTTTTGCAGGAAATTAAAATGTTCATATGGATAGCAACAGCCATAGATTATATTAGACTATCTGTGACCTATTGGGCCACGTTCACTTAAAAATATAAAAAAAAATCATGTTCACTTAAAAATAATTTTTAAATAATTAAAATATACACAGACATGTCTCTCTTTCAATCTACTCTCCCACAACCACTATCTCTTTCTCTCTGTCCTTCTGTCTATCTTTCTCTCTCTCTAATTATGAAGCTACCCAGAAAAACCCAGTATCTCGGGAAGCCATGTTCCGATTTACGCAATAAACTTGTTTTATTCTATTTGTATTCCCATTTCAGGGTCAACTTCCTTTCAAAGTATTTTCCCATATGCTCCATTTTGGCTGTATTAAATTACAGACAAACACACAATTACAGGGTTTTAGTAGTATATAGATATACCTTTTTCCTTATTCCCTACATACGAACAAAAACAGACCTGTTCCAATTTTGTTGGTATCATAAATCAATAGGCATGTAGACTGCATATGATGTGTGAGTACAGGTTAAAAACATGGCACAATTCAGAGATAGAATTTAAAAAAAAGATCTATATTTAAAACATCAATAAAGACATGGAGGCCTGGTCTAACATTTTTCAAATGTTGAAGTATGGCAGTTGTAATTGCTTTCACATTGTTCTTTACAAATTGAAATGGAGAGTAGTATCAAATGTAAAAACATATATGGGAAACCAGTGATCCTGTAATCTATGTACTATGGAGATTATGGGAAATATCTTCACTATTTTCAAACTCTTCAAAAACGATTTGGAGAGAAAGAGTAACACTTTGAAGGCATGACACATTCAAAACATTCCTCCTCCCTTTTCAATTTTTTTTTCCTAATTTCTCCAACAGGAATGAGGTTTGAAGATTTCCCTGTTGGAATTTGAAGGGCAAATAATGAAGCAGAAAACTAAATAGTGTAAAATAACTAGTCTGATAGTCTAGAAGCTAATAGTTTCACTAACTTAGCTAAGTTCTAATTTATAAATACAATATTTACATAGTTATTGAAAATAAAAATAAAACAGATTCTTACCAGGCCAGAAGAGCTGGAAGCCACCACTTGAAACAGATATCCGAGTGTTCTGGTAGCTTTCACTTGAATATCACAGCTTCTGGGTGGGAATGTGGGTGGTTGGGGTTTCTGAACAAATACGGTAACGTTAGCTGAAGCAGTTTTTGCATTGAAATAATTGCTGTCAGACACAGAGGCAGAGAACTAATGAAAAGAAAAAAAAAAAAAGAAAAAAATGTAAAATACATCAAGTCAAAGTTATTCAATTTTATTTAAATATTCAATCATAAATTATATATATTATTTTTTAATACAATAACTGTTTCTTAATCCTTTAGAATTTACATTACCCTATATTTATTATTATATTTTCACCCGCCGAGGGTAACTTTGCCTTTCATCCTTATGGGGTCGATAAAATTAAGTACCAGTAATGTACTGGGTAATTGCTGGTCTTGTGCCAAAAGTAGAAACAATTATATTTTCACAGTAAACACTTTATCTCACATAATTATCTCACATAATATCAAATCTATGAGGTTTTGATGTTATTTATTTTGAGAACAATACCTTAACATCAGCATGAGCAGCCAGTTACAGCTGGTTTGAACAGAAAGAGGTGAGAGAATGAATTCTGGCTGGATACAGCTGGTTTAAATGCTAAAAAGGTTAATGTGTATATATATATAGTCTAACACATGCTAGCATGGAAAAATGAATGTTTTGAATGTGTATATATATATAGTCTAACACATGCTAGCATGGAAAAATGAATGTTTTGAATGTGTATATATATATAGTCTAACACATGCTAGCATGGAAAAATGAATGTTTTGAATGTGTATATATATATAGTCTAACACATGCTAGCATGGAAAAATGAATGTTTTGAATGTGTATATATATATAGTCTAACACATGCTAGCATGGAAAAATGAATGTTTTGAATGTGTATATATATATAGTCTAACACATGCTAGCATGGAAAAATGAATGTTTTGAATGTGTATATATATATAGTCTAACACATGCTAGCATGGAAAAATGAATGTTTTGAATGTGTATATATATATAGTCTAACACATGCTAGCATGGAAAAATGAATGTTTTGAATGTGTATATATATATAGTCTAACACATGCTAGCATGGAAAAATGAATGTTTTGAATGTGTATATATATATAGTCTAACACATGCTAGCATGGAAAAATGAATGTTTTGAATGTGTATATATATATAGTCTAACACATGCTAGCATGGAAAAGTGAATGTTTTGAATGTGTATATATATATAGTCTAACACATGCTAGCATGGAAAAATGAATGTTTTGAATGTGTATATATATATAGTCTAACACATGCTAGCATGGAAAAATGAATGTTTTGAATGTGTATATATATATAGTCTAACACATGCTAGCATGGAAAAATGAATGTTTTGAATGTGTATATATATATAGTCTAACACATGCTAGCATGGAAAAATGAATGTTTTGAATGTGTATATATATATAGTCTAACACATGCTAGCATGGAAAAATGAATGTTTTGAATGTGTATATATATATAGTCTAACACATGCTAGCATGGAAAAATGAATGTTTTGAATGTGTATATATATATAGTCTAACACATGCTAGCATGGAAAAATGAATGTTAAACAGAAACCATGATAAGCCCCAAACTGTTGATCTTCCGGGCTCGAGACAGACTTTAACCCTGTGCTGGACTGGCATCCTGTTCCAGTCAGAGTCTTGTACTCTCAGTTGCTTAACATTACAGAAACCAGAATATGCACTGGCCTGATGTCCCTCCAGACTTGAGACTTTAGATAAATTATAGACTTCTAGACATTTTGAACATTCATACACTTTATCAGAGTGAGCTAATATTTTGTTGTTAAATAAATATATACAAAACAACTTACCCTAAATGTAGTTTGTGTCACTGATTTCAATGATTCTCTCAAGTATATGACTCCATTGTTAGGGAGAATGAAGAAGTATTGTGCATCATTACTATTTAGTTTATTTTGCAAATAATAAGTCAATGTGTCCTGAAAAAAAAGACATAAAGAAATACAATAAAACCTTCTGCATATTTTATTTGTCAGGGAGAATGTAATAGTATTTGTGTGTGGATAAAGATAAATGGTGCTGTGAAAACCATTCAATGTGGATGTCAGAATCTGCCAAGTGTGTGTATTGTCACTTCTTCAGTTCATAATCTTCATGGACAAGATTGACATGAACAGCTGGGTGTGGGATCAGACAACATGGTATTACTTAACTCAACAGAAGGTGATCTCCAACACGCACTTGATAGGTTTTCTACTGAGTGCTTCATAGCATGAATGAAAATCAGTGCTGCAAAGACTGAGGCACTTGTCTTCTCAAGGAAGCCTACACGGTGCACTCTACATTTATGTGGAGTTCCACTGAAGCAGGTGAAGAAGTATCTTGGGCTGTGTTCATGAGTAATGAAAGTCAGGAAGCTGAATTAAATGCAGGAATTAAAGGAGCAGGTGCAGTAAAGTGCTAGCTTCAGCATTCAGCCATCAGAAGAAGGGAGGTAGGTGTAAAAGTCAAACTTGTTATATTCAATTCAGTATTCATGTCAACCCTTCCCTATGGTCATGAATTTTAAGTAATGACCGAAAGAATATAATCTCAAATACAAATGACCAAAATGGGGTTCCTCTGAAAGGATCTTTGGAGATTAGAGCTCTGATAATATGGACATGTCTCAAGAAGGAATTGCTGGACAGATTTTACAGGCAAAACCAACTAGCAGGTAACCCAAGCGTCGACACCGAACAAGATGGTTGGATAACATCCATGAGCTTGGCTGGTCTTGGGAATCCAGCTGGATCAATTGGAGACTGTTGCTTCTGATAGGATCTGCTGAAAGACATGCTTGAAGACTCTGTCCCCATGATCCTCTCAGAAATAAGTGGTAGAAGAAGAAGGAGAAGGAGAAGAAAAAGAAGAAGAAGAAGGAGAAGAAGGAGAAGAAGAAGGAGAAGATATTTCTTTAATTATGGCACTCATTATGTATATATGTGGGTGTGTGTGTGCATCAATTAGCTATGTGCAATTTTCATTTAATTATTGAGTTTTAAGTCAGAGATTGTGAAAGGTATACTTACTCCATCAATGTCATTGGCTATTGTGTTTAGCACACTGAAACCTATAGGGCTATAATCAAAGATATTTTTAGTATAAGCTCCTTGAAGGAAATAGGGGCCACTAGGATTTTTCTCTATGGTAATTAGAACAGTTGCAGTGCCTACTGATGATGGTGATTGGTCGTCGAAAGCTTCTATGTTTAACTAGAATAGAAAATTTAGAAAATCATAGAAAAATAACTTTAAATATGATTTAAACAAAAAATGATAATCAAATATCTTATAATTGGTGTTATAAATTAATAGTGATAGTTGTTCTGAAAAGATATATGGGATGTAATTTTTCTTTCTTGAAAGTCTCAAACAAGGCGTGAAATCATTTAGCTCTTTCTCAGATGTGGCATCAGGACATGATCCACAAGGCAACACTTCTTACTGAGTCCAAGCTCGACTTTCCCATCCACGAATACCTGGAAAACCTTCTCAACATGTTCTTGAAATCAAGGAAACTATTCTGGGAATTAATGAATACCCTTTAAGACAATAACTTTGATCAGAAAGAAATGTGGCAAAGATCATGGAATGACTCTAAATTTGCCAACCAGAGCTTGTCTGGGACCCCACATCTAAGTGTTGAGCCCTGTTACAAATATGTATATATATATATATATATATATATAAATATATTACAACACTACGGAAAATACTGTATATATATATAAATATATATATAGACTCATTCTTTCTTATATACACATATATACACCAGGTCTAGTTGAGAATCTCATGGAGATTTTAGCATTTTTTTAAACAGTAAAATACAAACTATCAACCAAGAGATGAAAAGTTAAAAGAATAGCAATAAAAATAAAGATGAAACTTCTTTCTCAAAATGGCTATATATTAACTATATAAATCCTACATACCGTTACAGATTTTGGAGAAATTTTTAAACTGGAAGCCACTTTAATTGCGCCTGTATTTTCATCAATAGAGAAGAAATTGGCAGTTGAGCGAACTATCTTGTATTTTATTTTTCCCTATAATACAAGGTAAAGATATGTTTTTAGAAAGAGGGATAAAAGATAATGATTAATCAAAAGAATACAAGTTCAACCAAAATAATATAACTCATCGTTGGAGTAATTACTTTTTATAAGAAGTTTGTTTACCAATAGTCTTAGATTTGATTCAAAGTATATTTTAGCTGTAATTTAAACTTTTAAAAATTAGTTGTCCCAACAAAAAAACACACAGTCCATGCTGTAATGTGGCCGTGTAGGTAACACGGTAAAAACCTCCCAGTTCCACACTGTAAACGTGGTTGGTGTTAGGAAGGGCATCCAGCCGTAGAAAACCCGCCAGACAGTCCTATGCGAGCAAGATAATCCAATCTTGCCTCAAGTGGGACAATTCCCGTCCAGACCCATGCTAGCGTGGAAAATGGACGTTAAACGATGATGATGACGATGATGATGATGATGACTCATACCAATTGATAGTCTTAGGTTCTTCTGTGCCTTTCGGTGCATTGAGCAGTATATAGTCACCAACGATCAGGATCAGTGGCGGATTTTTGACATTTGTGCCAAGTGATGTTGGCTGTTGTCAGATCTTTTTGAAACGTTCATCACCAGTTGATTCAGGGCAACCCCACCTCCATTTGCCATCACGTGGAGTCCAGTTCATTGCTGTTTTCGAGTGTTGTTTATTTGGCAGGCACAGAATATGGTCAGCCAGGTGGCACCGGCACTCTGATTTTTTTTTTTAATTAAAATTTTTTTTTTTTTAATTAAAAATGGTGAGATAACTGAATGGAGTTAGGGTGTGTGATATTGAATTTCATTTGTTCTAGAGAGAAGAAACTTCAAGGTGGGTGACAAAGGGATCTGTAACTTTTGGATAATCCCTGAGGACTTTGTTCTTATGTAATATGTCAAGAGTAAATCAATGTTGTCGAGATAATGCCTTTCCACAAAAGTAAATACGTTGCAAAATTACAGGTGTGATAAACAGGTAAAGTGAAATGGTTCATCTGAGAATCAAACAACCATTAAAGATTCAATTTGCTAAAGCCTACTAGCACCCGTACTAGCACATGGCTTAATGGTTAGAGCATCAGGCTTACAATCATGAGGTTATGAGTTTGATTCCCAGCCAAACTTTAGCAAGGCACTTTATTTCATCTTGCTCCAGTTCATTGAGCTGCAGAAATGAGTTGCAATGCTATTGGTGCCAAAGCAGTATCGACTGTGCCTTGGAGGGGAACTTTCTAGGCCAATATCCCATGGTCATTTGTGACTGAAGTGTTTGCTATGGTCATTAATAAATTTAAATTTACTTCACACTTTGTTGTAAATTTTTATGAATGAAAAAGCTTATTATAGTAATATGGTGATGTGTATGTGTGTGTGTTTTTGTGTGTTTATTTGTGTTAGGCATTAGTGTGTATGGGCAGAGAAACAAAACTTAAGTTTTATAACTTAAAGGTGTATGGTTTGTGATACTCCTAGCGTCACACTGGCAATAAATCTCAAATAAATGAAAATGAGTTCAAAACATTTCTCCTGCCACCGAGAAGACGTTTCTAGATCTACCAATGAACAATTGTTTCTGTAAAATTAAGTAGGAAAGGGTAAGCGGCAAAAACATTTCTTCCTTAAGCAGGTTACTAGTTTTTTTTCACTACAGGAATATATTTCAGAAATACTTGATCCTACAGATAAAGTTCCTGCAAACAAGAAAATGAAATGCTTTATCTACAAAACCCCTGAATTTCTGAAGGTTTGAATGCTTTATCTACCAAACCCACTGAATTTCTGAAGGTTTGAATGCTTTATCTACCAAACCCACTGAATTTCTGAAGGTTTGAATGCTTTATCTACCAAACCCACTGAATTTCTGAAGGCTGGAATTCTAAAAAACATAATTATTGAAAAGAAAAAAAACACTCATTCTACAAAAAGTCTTACTTGTAAATCTTGATCAGTGGCTTGAACAACAAGAACAGTTTCTTGTGGTAATAAAGTGTCATTGATAACCTTCAAATACTGACGAATACCGAACAGGGGAGCGACATTTTTTATGACTTTTATGTTTACTTGTATTTGTGTACACTTGAAGGGAAGTCCATTATCACAAGCTTTAGCATTCATCTGGAATATATATATATATATAGAAAAAAATGTCAGAACATACACAATAATTATTTTGTTACATGCTTGTAATTTTTGACTTACTACTTTTTCTCTTTTCACACACACACACACACGCACAGATAAATACATATACTTGAATATAAACTTATCTGAATATAAGACAATCCCCCTGTTTAATGTCTGAGACATGGGCAAAAATGCAAACCCCGTTTATAAATTGAGGCAGCTAATTAACACATTGTGTTTAGATGGTGTATATGAGCCAACCTAAGATTTTCTCACCGATTTTTAGGTCACATATTCCTCGGATTATATTCAAGTATATACTGAACTTATACTCGAGTATTTACTCGACTTATATTCGAGTACATACAGTAAATTTCTTTGAAATCATAATATAATAAATGGAGGAGTACGGGATTGTGTCCTGAATATATATTTTTTTATCCCGTTAGTAAAATAAGTTGGATTACTTTGAATAAATAATAAATGAATATTACATAATTTATATACTAAATTTCGTAGCTGTCGATTAAACATAAATAATCTTATATATAATAATTGCTTCTTTTAAGATTCACTTCTTTTAAAATTATCAAATGTCAACACTTCCAGTTATGATATAACGGACGCTATATCATATCGCTTATATAAACGTTCATATATTTGCATCATTATATCATAATTGTTTCTACGTTAGGCACAAGGCCAGCAATTACCCAGTGTATTACTGGTACTTTATTTTATCGACCCCGTAAGGATGAAAGGCAAAGTTAACCTCGGCGGGATTTGAACTCAGAATGGCAAGGGCCGTAACTCTATGAGTCAAAGCATGGCATCCAACCCTCTACCAATACTGCCAATCCACCGCATCATTATATCATAATGTTTATATTTCTGTTGCTAATTTTCTCCTTTTTCGTTTTCATTTATATATAATATCGTCTTTCTTAAATGTTTCATGGATTACTTTACTGATTACAGAAGACAGTGTAACACAGTCTTTCTTCAGTTTCTGTGCATATTGTCAATTATGATTTTATTTGACGTATCATATCTACATGCATGTATATTTGCATATAATATCAATATGGACACTACACATGCTAGCAGAACCCCCACCCACCCCCGAAGTGTGGTTTTTCGGCTTGTATATAAAATGAAGCACAAGTGATCTGAAATAGTATCTAGGCATTAAAGTTATCAGAACAATGTATAAAAGTAAGAATATGTAACAGAAATGAAGGATAAATGCTAGATGAAGAAGTGTTGTGCACAGATTCACTGACTACTGAAAAACTTGTGTCAGACATAGATAAAGTTCAGAAGAGGTGACAACAGCTATGTAAGGTACTTAAATCGCTAGTAGAGTATATTTTATTATAGAAATGACTTCTACGAGACTAGAACGGTTTCATTTATAAGATATCATCAGCAAAGACCATTTTCTGATTCACATGCTCTGTTCTCTCTCTCTCTATATATATATATATACATATATATATATATATATAGGCACCACGGAATATAGGTGCTTCGTTCTATATATATATATATATATATAGGCGCCACAGAAAATAGCACCCAGCACTCACTGTAAATGAGGTTGGTGTTAGGAAGTGCATCCAGCTGTAGTAAACAAGCCAGAATCAGTTGCCATATCAGCAAAACATGGTCAGCCAACCGGCTACTGCCCACAACAGGACAACCCATCTAACCCATACTAGCGTGGAAGAATGGACGTAAAACGGTGACGATGATGATATATAGAACGGAGCATGTGAAGCAGAAAATGGGTCTGGATCTCCTATGACAAAGTTTGAAGAAAAAATAAAATGAAATAAAATAAAATAAAATAAAAAACAACCACATTATTGAATTATGATTTATAGGTACTTACATTAAATCCATTAACATTGATATTTTTCAATGATTTCCACAAATAAAGTAAACCAGTGTTTTCTACTAAAAAGAAATAGTCTGAGCCTATGGTATTTTGTGATACCAAACTGTATGTTACCGTGTCCTAATAGTAGGGTAAATAAAAACGAAATATTAATTTACATTTAGGATTTGTAAATAGAAGAGAACATTTCTTTAATAGCTAAAGAATTTAAAGCTGCAAAATTTAATAATTAAAACACAAAAACAACTAAATATAGAACATCTATCCTATGAAAGCATGAGAAAGTGGATGTATGGGGATGATAATGATTGATTTGGTTCATAGGAAGTTTGTTGATCTGGCAAAGTCATTTTATATGAAAGATATTCATTTAGTGAATCTCCTTTTTTTTAATTCCATATTTTATTTAAAGTGCTATTTATTAGTAATTAGTGCTATTTATTAGTAATTAGTGGTTGTGAGAGCTGACCTCAAACTGCTGAGACTCACAGAGGAGATAATGAAGGAATGTGACAAGTGGAGAAACATTGTGTTGAGAAGGACTTATCCAACCCATGCAAGTGTGGAAAAATGAAAAAAAAACAGACATAAAAATGAGGATGATGATGAGAAAAAAGAAGAATGAAGAAACATTTAGAAGTTCCTGACCTGTGGATCTGTGTCAGTAGCAAGCAGTTGCGCAACTGATGTTCCTACTGAATGATCATCCTTAACAGAAATATTATAGAATCCTCTCTGCCAAACTGGACTATTAGGGTTGCGTTTTACATGAACCTTCAACTGAGCTGTTGCTGACAATTTTTTGTTATTTACTTCATATGCAACCACATCTATCTAAAATATAAAAATAAAAGAATATGAATACAAAACATTAAAATAATTCGTTTTGGAATTTGTTTTGCGAGATTTCTCACTGAGGAGGTCACAGAATGTGTGATGAAAGAGCTTTGACAATATATAAACAACCTTTTGGTTATCGAATCAACCAACCAACCGGAAATTTATAATAAATTGAAGTGAAAACCAACGGGTGTGTGTGTTTTTATTAACAACATGACCCTCCCAAAGTATATTAAAATAATCTTATCTTAAAACTCCCATGCTTCCTGAAATTCGCCAACACTACACCTGATATCCCCCTCCATACACATGCACAAATGTATATCATGACTCATACATTATTCATTTTCCTGACATTTATACATTATTCTATGTACTATACATGCATCTTGGAGGAGTTGTAGTGCACCTGAGAACTGTACAGAATAATTTCATTATTATTATTACAGTTGCATTTATCTTGCTTTATGTTCATACGAGTTATCACCAAGTCACAACCAGTGACCTCAAGAGACAACAAGGTCCGCCATGTTCAAGAAAGTACATACATACACACACATGCATCTTTAGGTGGTTAGACTTGTGATGTACTTATATTGACAGAATCTTCCTTAGTATATGGGCAGTTCCCATTAGTACTATCTTTTGTATTTCTCCTATACGCGAGTTTCCTGGGATTTGCGATAAGTAATCATTAGACCCCTTAGGTATCATTCCTAGAGCGCCTACAACCACTGGTATTGTTTTAGTTCTCAATTTCCACATTTTTCCAATTTCTATCTCCAGGTCCTTATATTTGCTCAATTTTTCAAATGTTTTTATAGATACATTCTTGTCTATTGGAACAGACATATCAATTAGCAGGCATACCCTCTTTTTAAAGTCCTTCAGTATTATATCAGGTCTATTTGCATCTATTTTTCAGTCTGTTTGGATGCTAAAGTTCCACAAGATTGAGATGTGATCTTTTTCAAGCATGGGAGGTGGTTGATGCTCCCACCAATTCTTTTGATGGGGCAGGTCAAAATGCTTACACATTATCCAATGTATGTATTGTGCAGCTCTGTCATGCCTGTTTAGGTATTCAGTTGGCGCTATAGGACTGCACATTGAAATTATTATTATTATTATTATTATTATTATTATTATTAAGGGCGGCGGATTGGTAGTATCGGTAGAGGGTCGGACGCCATGGTTTGATGTATAGAGTTATGGCCCTTTCCATTCTAAGTTCAAATCCCATCGAGGTTAACTTTGCCTTTCATCCTTACGGGGGTCGATAAAATAAAGTACCAGTAATACACTGGGGTAATTGCTGGCCTTGTGCCAAAAGTAGAAATAATAATAATTATTATTATAGTTTCATTTATTGGCCTCAAGGGCTGACATGTAGGGGACAATACAAAAGACAGGGACAGTGGGGTTTACATATACAATATGTAAACAAAATAAATAACAATAAAAATACAACAGGGAAAATTCCCCAATAGGGGTATGACCGTCCAGGGTTCACTCAAGTACCCTACCAATCCTGAATGACCCAACGCCTTCGAGAGCACCCGGGAAGGGCACCCCTCTCTTCCTCAAATTCACCCACCTACAGGCGCATGATCAGAGTAGGCCCACTCACATGAGCTATTCTTGCCACATTCACCCACCTTTCAGCAAATGTACTGGTGGGGTGGGGTGGGGGGCAGCACTTTTCTCTCCACCCTTACCTTCCTTCCCAAGTGAAACTTGAAAAATAATCATCATTTTAAAAGGGTCATGGAGGCAGATTTCTCATATATAGATATATATGAAAAGATTCAGGACCCCGATGGCTGAGGTTCAACCCTTTCGATAGCTAGATCCACTCTACTAGCCCAAGTATTGAGTACTCTGATGCGTTATGGTCCACCTGGTATCTTACCACACCCTCTTTGTTATATCTATCTAAGGCGGGTAAAATTCCAGAGATCCATGAACGAGTTCTCTCCAGCGGTCTCTGTCCCTCATTATCGCTGCCATGTCCTGCGTCTCCAACAGACCAGTGTCTGTCCTTAGGGCATCAACATACGTTAACCTTGGTCTTCCTCTTCTAGTGTGTCCATGTAGGGGCTCCGAAAGGAGCACTGAGTGCAATGTCAACTCTGGATGTCGGTGAGCATGTCCAGCTAACCTCAGTCTCCTCTGTTATATATATATATATATATATATATATATGATGATGATGATGATGATGATGATGATATATAACCAAATGAATGAGTGAATGAAAGAGTTACAAACCGTTAAAACATATCTTTATATAGCTCTTACACATGTTTCACCCAGAGGGGATCATCAGGGGTAGATGTTCCGATGGCTAGGTCCTTAATTACAAATCTTGGAGAGGGTATTATAACATCACATCGCTATGCATACTGATTGTAGATGGTAAAGGCATTGCCACCGGTGAACATGATATAACTCGCTAAGGGAGGTAATTACCCGGTGCCTGTTGAATGTTACTGTGTTATTTTTTAACAATCCCAGCTATGTATGTGTGTGTATGTAATGTATGTGTATATATATATATATATATATATATATTTAGAAGGGCAGAGGCTCGAGGGAGTTTGCCATAGATTTTAGACAAGGTGGGATGTCGTTTCCAGGATAGGTTTTGCACTCTCATTAAGAGGCGGGTATATGTGCCATCCAATCTCCTCTCAAGTTGTGATGCCCTTCTAAAATCCCGGAGAGCTCAATTTGCTGGCCACTGTCACCGTGCCAGCAATGAAATCATATCCGCTCTCTTGCTCTGGAACCCTGACTCCAGCCTGACTAGGAGTAGGAAGCTGTCATTCCCTGACGTTATCTCTAGTGATATGGGAATCAGTAGATGAGACCTGGGGGCAGCGATGGGGGACAGGGAATTCTGGGGCATGAGAGTGAGATCCGTCATCTCGACAGTAGTCGACGAATGATGATGATGATGATATATATATATATATATATATATATATATATATATATATATATATTCACATCACCATGTTCCAGGAAGGTCCAGGTAAATTTTTTGTTAACCTGTATAGCTTGCTCGTTTTCTCGGCTGCCTGGCTTGTCACTTCACAGCTATTTTTATAATGTGTCTGGCCCTTATAACATATGTTAATTGTTCTGGCTTCTTCCCAGTCCATTGAACGCTTGTTGGCATATCTCGAAAATTGCGTTTTGTTTTGGCTGCCGCTGAAATTATATTTGTATTAATCTCCCGGGCCTAGCAATTAATTAGTTAATTCAATTAGACAATTCTATTGACTGATTAATTGCTTAAGTTTATTTAAAAACAACCCGGTCGAGAGCTTACTTCAATTTGTGCATTGTTTTTTGCAATTTTTTTGTAATTCCTTTACACATTTTGATTCCACCCACCAAAAACAGGGGTTACCTCCCTTCCAGGGTAACCACATGAGGTAGCGGCTTCACTAATGCTTCATTTGAACCTGGTAGGCAGTTGAGAGCAAAAACCTGTTGACGAAGTGTCTACCTTGTTTGATCATTATACCAAAAGCTTACAACGAAAACAA
This sequence comes from Eledone cirrhosa, assembly GCA_964016885.1. NCBI lineage: Eukaryota > Metazoa > Mollusca > Cephalopoda > Octopoda > Eledonidae > Eledone > Eledone cirrhosa. Next base: position 39,868,489 of record OZ024752.1, on the reverse strand, counting down.
ACAGTATACTTGATTTAGGAGTCACAGAAACATCCCACTGGATTTTACCACCAAGTTCCTGGAAGGTCCAGGTAAATTTTTTGTTAACCTGTTTAGCTTGCTAGTTTTCTCGGCTGCCTGGCTTGTCACTTCACAGCCATTTTTATAATGTGTCTGGCCCTTATAATGTATGTTAATTGTTCTGGCTGCTTCCTAGTCCATTGAACGCTTGCCGGTATATCTCAAAAATTGCGTTTTGTTTTGTTTTGGCTGCCGCCGAAATACGATCGCACTGAAATTATATTTGTATATATGTATTTATATATCATCATCATTTTACGTCTGCCTTTCGCTGCTTGCAAGGGTGGGACGAGAACTGATTCTGGCTTGATTTCTACAGCTGGATGCCCTTCCTAACGGCAACCTCATTTACAGTGAGTGCTGGGTGCTTTTTTTGCCGTGGCACCTCCACGACCACTTTGCAGTGGAATGATATGGACCCCAGTCCCTATCATCTCATTTCTACAGCTGAGTAAACTGGAGCAATGTGAAATAAAGTGTCTTGCTCAAGGAAACAACACATCACCCGGTCTGATAATTGAACTCACAACATTTCGATTGCAAGGCCAATATATATATATACATATTTATACATATATATATACATATTTATACATATATATATACATATTTATACATATATATATATATATACATATTTATACATATATATATATATATACATATATATATATATACATATATATATATATACATATTTATATGTATATATATACATATTTATATGTATACATATATATATATATATATACATATTTATATATATATATATACATATATATATACATATTTATATGTGTATATATATATATATACATATTTATATATATATATACATATTTATATATATATATATACATATATATATATAAAAAATGTTTGTGTGTGTGTTTTTGTGTATGTATGTAGGTATGTATGAATATTTATATCTTCAAGCATATATCTGCAAAACATGTAAGCAGTAGTGAAAAACAGTGCTTTTTTTTAACAAAGCCAACCCAACCAAGTTATAGACAATCCATTGTCACTCTCACCATAGAAACTGTACTGAGCTAGTGATTGCTATAGTAGATGACTTAGTGATTGGTATAGTAGATGACTTAGTGATTGGTATAGTAGATGACTTAGTGATTGGTATAGTAGATGACTTAGTGATTGGTATAGTAGATGAGTTAGTGATTGGTATAGTAGATGAGTTAGTGATTGGTATAGTAGATGAGTTAGTGATTGGTATAGTAGATGAGTTAGTGATTGGTATAGTAGATGAGTTAGTGATTGGTATAGTAGATGACTTAGTGATTGGTATAGTAGATGACTTAGTGATTGGTATAGTAGATGAGTTAGTGATTGGTATAGTAGATGACTTAGTGATTGGTATAGTAGATGACTTAGTGATTGGTATAGTAGATGAGTTAGTGATTGGTATAGTAGATGACTTAGTGATTGGTATAGTAGATGACTTAGTGATTGGTATAGTAGATGAGTTAGTGATTGGTATAGTAGATGACTTAGTGATTGGTATAGTAGATGAGTTAGTGATTGGTATAGTAGATGACTTAGTGATTGGTATAGTAGATGAGTTAGTGATTGGTATAGTAGATGACTTAGTGATTGGTATAGTAGATGACTTAGTGATTGGTATAGTAGATGACTTAGTGATTGGTATAGTAGATGACTTAGTGATTGGTATAGTAGATGAGTTAGTGATTGGTATAGTAGATGAGTTAGTGATTGGTATAGTAGATGACTTAGTGATTGGTATAGTAGATGACTTAGTGATTGGTATAGTAGGTGAGTTAGTGATTGCTATAGTAGATGACTTAGTGATTGGTATAGTAGATGAGTTAGTGATTGGTATAGTAGATGACTTAGTGATTGGTATAGTAGATGAGTTAGTGATTGGTATAGTAGATGACTTAGTGATTGGTATAGTAGATGAGTTAGTGATTGGTATAGTAGATGACTTAGTGATTGGTATAGTAGATGACTTAGTGATTGGTATAGTAGATGACTTAGTGATTGGTATAGTAGATGAGTTAGTGATTGGTATAGTAGATGACTTAGTGATTGGTATAGTAGATGAGTTAGTGATTGGTATAGTAGATGACTTAGTGATTGGTATAGTAGATGACTTAGTGATTGGTATAGTAGGTGAGTTAGTGATTGGTATAGTAGATGACTTAGTGATTGGTATAGTAGGTGAGTTAGTGATTGGTATAGTAGATGACTTAGTGATTGGTATAGTAGATGAGTTAGTGATTGGTATAGTAGATGACTTAGTGATTGGTATAGTAGATGAGTTAGTGATTGGTATAGTAGATGACTTAGTGATTGGTATAGTAGATGAGTTAGTGATTGGTATAGTAGATGACTTAGTGATTGGTATAGTAGATGAGTTAGTGATTGGTATAGTAGATGACTTAGTGATTGGTATAGTAGATGAGTTAGTGATTGGTATAGTAGATGACTTAGTGATTGGTATAGTAGATGAGTTAGTGATTGGTATAGTAGAAACTATAATGTAACATTGGTAATATGTTTTCTAATTGCAATATAGAATATATAAATAAAATTTACAGAAAACACAACTTACTATAAATGTATCTACAAGCATGTTTGGTTTCTTGAAGTTATCAATAAGTGTAATCCCCCCTGTCACTTTGTTTATGGAAAAAAATGATAAAGCAGGATATCTTCCAGTTAGTTCATAATTTATAACACCATTCTGTTAAAAGATAAAATAACATATATTATATAAGGAAATTCTGTTAAAAGATAAAATAACATATATTATATGAGGCAATTCTGTTAAAATATAGAATAACACATATATTATATATAAGGCAATTCTGTTAAAATATAGAATAACACATATATTATATATAAGGCAATTCTGTTAAAATATAGAATAACACAATATATAATATATAAGGCAATTCTGTTAAAATATAGAATAACACAATATATAATATATAAGGCAATTCTGTTAAAATACAGAATAACACATATATTATATGTAAGGCCATTCTGTTAAAATATTGAATAACACAATATATAATATATAAGGCAATTCTGTTAAAATATAGAATAACACAATATATAATATATAAGGCAATTCTGTTAAAATATAGAATAACACAATATATAATATATAAGGCAATTCTGTTAAAATATAGAATAACACAATATATAATATATAAGGCAATTCTGTTAAAATATAGAATAACACAATATATAATATATAAGGCAATTCTGTTAAAATATAGAATAACACATATATAATATATAAGGCCATTCTGTTAAAAGGTAAAATAACAGAAAAAAATTAAAAGGAAACAATAAATGAATTGAATTTAAAAATATTTCTGGTGGTAGCCTTACCTAAAAATGATTTGGGTGTGTTTATTTTATAGAACATCAGGAAATGTATAGGTCTGTTTGTCTGGCAGAAATATATGGATCTGTTTGTCTTATAGAAATATATAGTTCTGTCTTATAGAAATATATAGTTCTGTCTTTTAGAAATATATAGTTCTGTCTTTTAGAAATATATAGTTCTGTCTTATAGAAATATATAGTTCTGTCTTATAGAAATATATAATTCTGTCTTATAGAAATATATAATTCTGTCTTATAGAAATATATAGTTCTGTCTTATAGAAATATATAGGTCGGTCTTATAGAAATATATAGGTCTGTCTTATAGAAATATATAGGTCTGTCTGTCTTATAGAAATATATAGTTCTGTCTCATAGAAATATATAGGTCGGTCTTATAGAAATATATAGGTCTGTCTGTCTTATAGAAATATATAGTTCTGTCCTATAGAAATATATAGTTCTGTCTTTTAGAAATATATAGTTCTGTCTTATAGAAATATATAGGTCTGTCTGTCTTATAGAAATATATAGGTCGGTCTTATAGAAATATATAGGTTGGTCTTATAGAAATATATAGTTCTGTCTTATAGAAATATATAGGTCTGTCTGTCTTATAGAAATATATAGGTCGGTCTTATAGAAATATATAGGTTGGTCTTATAGAAATATATAGTTCTGTCTTATAGAAATATATAGGTCTGTCCTATAGAAATATATAGTTCTGTCTTTTAGAAATATATAGTTCTGTCTTATAGAAATATATAGGTCTGTCTGTCTTATAGAAATATATAGGTCGGTCTTATAGAAATATATAGGTTGGTCTTATAGAAATATATAGTTCTGTCTTATAGAAATATATAGGTCTGTCTGTCTTATAGAAATATATAGGTCGGTCTTATAGAAATATATAGGTTGGTCTTATAGAAATATATAGTTCTGTCTTATAGAAATATATAGGTCTGTCTGTCTTATAGAAATATATAGTTCTGTCTCATAGAAATATATAGGTCGGTCTTATAGAAATATATAGGTCTGTCTGTCTTATAGAAATATATAGTTCTATCTTATAGAAATATATAGGCATCATTGTACCAGCTTTCTGAAACTTATCAGTCATTTACTAAATATCTCACAATGCTTCATATCAATTGTAACTACTTTAATCTAAAATTTTAAAGAAAAGAAATGTACCAAATTTGCCGAGGTCGAAGATGCTACTTTTTTCCTAAAATAAATCTAAAAAAATCTACCATGCATCCTGGAGGCTGAAGGTTGCATTTTTCATTATTATTTTTTTCTCAAATTTTTTATTGTTAAAATTAGGGTGCCTTGAGGATGAAGCGTCTTCGGTGCCAGGAAATACGGTAATTATTTCTAACATAATAAGCTTGTAGTCAAGAAACAAGAAAGGTCTAAATGTGAAGTCAAGATGCTTACCCCACTCACTGTACTCTGCAACATAGTTGCTTGTACAGTAAATATGTTACGCAAAACTTGAGAATCAGTCATATTTAATGCCTTCGGAAGATTAAGAATCTTTATTCGGCGTTCATTTCTCGTAACAGTTATAGAGACTATTGCAGTAGCAGTATTTTCTGGTTTACGCTGGTCCCTTGCAGTGACAGTCATCTTGATAAAAAGAGGTAGAAAAATATAAACAACTGAATATAGAATAAGAAAATATATATAAAAAAAAAAAAAACAGAGAAGGGAAAGGAAAAGGCTAAAGATTGCTCCAATGTTTTTGTTTCCTTTCTCCATTGAAGAGAGAGGCATCAATTAATTAAGATTTATTTTCTTTGTGTGTGGCATTCTGTACATTACCACTTAATTTATTTCATAACTATATTATTTATTTGAAAAAGTTTAATACTCAAACTACTAACCTTATATAAAGTTGATTTAAGAGGATCAGAAGTTAATGGCTTTTTCACCAAAATTTGACCACTGTCTTTTATTAAATAAAAGTACTCCAGAGTCTTTGCATCTCCAGTTGCTGAATATACTATGGTGTCCTATTATTAATGAAAGATAAAATAATAATTATATAACATGAATATTTATGACACCTTCCACCAACATCATCATCATCATTTTATGTCCGCTTTTCCCTGCTTGCAAGGGTGGGACGGGTCCTATTCAGCACAGCATCTCTCCATTCATCATGGTCCTTTGTCATCTCTTCCGTGAGCTTCAGTGATCTGAGGTCAGCTCTCACCACTGCCACCCATGATTTTCGTGGTCTTCTACTGCGTCTTCCTTCCACTGGGATTTCTTGGCACTTCTTTACCCAGCAGTCATCCTCCATGCGCATCACATGTCCATACCAATGCAATCTTCTCTCCCACACACTACAGCTAATCCCTCTTATACCCAGTTTCTCTCTCAACTCGTATTAAAAGTGAAGACACATGGCTTAGTGGTTAGGGTATTGGGTTTACAATTGTGAGGTTGTGAGTTCAATTCCTGGACAGGGTGATGAATTATGTCCCTGTTCAAGACACTTTATTTCATGTTGTTCTCTCTGTCAGGAGTTGCGACAGTTAGATAGGATTAGAAAGACCAATGGAAACATGGAAACATTGTTTTCTTGGTCCAATTTGATTAAGTTCCACCCCACTAATAAGTAATCGAATGACGTATGGGATCTTGTTGATTGATTGATTCTCTCTCTCTCACACATACGCACACGCACACACATGCGCATACACACACACTCTCTCTCTCGAATATACAAGATGAATTGATAGATTTGAAATTATTATTAAGATTAGGTTCAGGTATCGTTGTGCGGTTAAGAAATTTTTTTCATGATCACCTGGTTTTGGTTTCAGTCGTATTTTATGGTATTTTTGGAAAGTCTCTTCTACAACAGCTTTGGCATGGCTAATTCCTTATGAATAGAATTTGATAGACAGAAAATGTTTATCTGTACATTTGTATCTGTTATTACTTGGACACCCTTCAATAACCTGTGTTGTTTGTTTTTAAGTTCCATAGTTTAGTGCTTTGACAAATAGAGATTAATAATCTAAGTACTATACATGAAAATAAGTACTGGGAGTCAATGTATGTGTATGCATGATCCATAACTTCCGAGGGAGTCATAGGGGCACTGTACTAACACATGGCATTTGTAGGGCATTTTTTAAAACCTGATGATGCCAATCACCTCCAGGTTTGAATACAGCAGATTTCTTCCAAAGAAGGATAGAGAGTAAGAGGGAAAGGAAGTGAGAAAGAGACAGAGAGGATGAATATATGCCAATACTACACTGGTACTTTTTTTTTATCAACCTTAAATGGATGAAAGGCAAAGTTGACCTTAACAGCATTCGAACTGCAAGAGTGCTGGAATGAATACCACAAGGCATTCCATCCAACATTCTAATGATTTTGTCAATTCTCTGTTTACTGGAAGTCAATAAATATGATCAACTATCTCCTTCAATGTTATGCCCCAGTATGGCTGTAGTACAATGGTAAAAACCATTAAAAGAATAAAACACAAGTGTTTTAACCCTTTAGCATTACTCTATGTATGCTATTGGGTCATCAAATATGAAATTTGTAGAAATTTGTTTTTTTTTCCTACAAATTTCATACTTGACCCAATATTATATTTTCATAGTAGAGGCTTTACCTCATATAATTAACTCATATAATATCAAATCTATGAGATTTTGATATTATTTATTTTGAGAACAATACCTTAACATAAGTATGAGCAGCAGTTTGCAGCCAGTTTGAACAGAAAGAGGTGAGAGAATTCTGGCCGGATATGGCCGGTTTAAATGCTAAAGGGTTAAAGTCATTTTCTCAGTTAAACTAGTTTTCCAGGCTCAGTTAAACTAGTTTTCCAGGCTCCATGAAAGGTTTAATCACACTTATCATGGGGTCTTTCCATGTCAATGATTTATGGTCAGATGCCAACTCTTTTAGTTACCTCTTACAACACACAGAAATATTGAATACTTATTCTTAACCAGATACACACAATACAAAAGAATAAAAGAAATTCTAAATATGTAAGAAATCATATAAAATCTTTGATCATTACCTGATCTAGATCTGTTGCTTTAATGGTAAGGACAACATCTCCAAGAGGTTTTGTATCTGGAATTATTTTACTGTATTCGCTTATTGTAAATATTGGGCTATTGGTATTCCTGCTTATTGATATTGAATATCTTTTCTGGACTGTGTTTTGTGGATACAATGTATTATAAGCTTCAACATTGAGCTGAAAAATAATGTGTAGCCAATAAGAGATTCTTCCAGTAATAATTTACATATGTATAAAATTGAAAAAATTAAGACAGAATAAATAGGAGAATATCTAGAAGAATTAACTGTTTCCTGTCATCAAAGAAGCTTTTCTCTTGAAGACGTACCTCAATTTTAACAACCAAAAATTTGTAAAAAAGTAGCAAACATAAAAATAAATCTTGTTATTAATATTTGCTGTCTAACATAGATAATTTTCATCTGGGGTTAGGACATGCCTATGAGAAACATAACCTTTGGCCTCTAAGATGCATAGTAGATTTTCTAGATTTATTTTAGGGAAAAAATAGTGGTTTTGACGCCAGGAAATACAGTAATTATTTTAAGCATATCTCAAATATTTCACATTTTTATAGCATTAAATAAATAGCATATGTGATCTAGTAGAAATACTGGTTATCATGTTACAATTACATCATAGAAGAGTCATTTTAGTTATTCAAACATTCCCGTGCAAGCATTTTGCAGACACATAGACCAGTTAAGGAAGAATATGTCAATCACTTATTTTGTTAGTTTTGGACTGTTTCAGCTTCTCATCTAAAAAGAGGGTACTAGCTCTGAAAGATCATGCTAAAATACAGGGTGAGCATAAAGTCTTTCCCAGATTATAAAATACCATATCTCGGATACTATTTGAGATTTTACTATTTCCTTGTTTTAATTTATAAATTTCAAATTTTAAGTTTTTCTGAACATGTTTTATATTTTCTCTTCTACAGGTAAGAGTTGTAATTTTCAGTAACAAAATGGCATCTATGAAACGGAAAGCTCAGTGTTTTGTGGTTTCAAATACTTTATGCTCACCATGTACAATGGGTAAGACATTGAGGTCACCATAGACGTGACTGAAAGGAGTACAGGCAAGTCAATACTTAAAGAGACTATTTTCATCAGCCAAATAACACCAAGGATAAATAATAGGTCAGAAATGCATGAGGCAAAATGGTTATTGTAGTGACCCCATGCATGTGTTTTGCACACACATAGACCAGTTAGGGAAGAAAACTTCAATTGTTCATTGTTTTGTTTTGGACTGTTTCAGCTTCACATCTGAAATGAGGGCTTGAAATATGCTAAAAGACACTGGGTAAAACATTATTTAGTTTTGTTTTATTTGTCATTGTTTTCCCTTCATATTTTTCTACTGCCTTGTACCAGCTTTTTAAAAATTATCAGTCTTTTAATACACAAACCTGTTAAATTCCCTCAACATTGATCATTTATTTTGTTTTGTCAGGAAATAAATGATAAATGTAAAGTGAATATGTGTTTACATGTATGTTATTTTGAATGGATAAAATGACTCTTCCATGATGTAATTGCTTTAGTTTCAATACATAACCTCATCTCAATTCATTTGTCAAACTAGTTCAATTGTGGATATTATGTTGTCCCCGATAAAAAAAAAATAAATCTTCCCATAACCATCTGTTATGTATTATGAAATGAAAGTAGACAGAATAGAGAAATGGAGTAGATTTGGTGAGACACAAGAAATTATGTTATTTACATAATAGAGTAAGCAATTTATGAAGTTCTAGTTTTCCATCTTCACAATTGTACAATACTTACATCATACGATGTTGTATATTGATCAAGTTTAAGGTTTTCTTTGACAGTCAAGTATCCAGTTGATACATTAAATTGGAAATAGTAAGGTGTTATTCCACTTGGGAGGAGTCTATATTTTATGGTACCCTGTAAAAGAAATAATGAAATAGAGATACTTATTTTTATTTTAGTATTTTACATGATTTTCTCTAAAAATTAAGCACTAAAAATATTTCAAGGAGTGTAGGCTCCCTATGGTCATGAATGACCATAATTTTGCCCCTAGAAAGTCCCCCCCCCTCCAAGGCACAAGCTTGGACAAAGTGCGTGTGGGGAAGACCAGCTGTTGTCTATGCATGCCAATCTCCTTTCTCCATGACACTGATGTCCAAATGAAAAGTAATGGTTGATACAGCTTGACACCAGTGACATTGCAACTCATTTCTACAGCTGAGTAAACTGGAGCAACATGAAATAAAGTCTTTTACTGAAGAACACAACACACTGCCTAGTTAAGGATTCAAACTCACAAACTTATGATTGTGAGATCAATGTTCTAACCACTAAGCCATATGCCATGACATTTCTAGTATAAAATTTCAATAAAATGATAAAGAATTTAATATTTAGTCAACCTTTATGATCTGAGTTGAAATCCTACCAAAGTTAACTTTGCCTTTCATCCTTATGGGGTTTATGAAATAAAGTACCAGTAATGCACTGGGATAATTGCTAGCCTTGTGCCAAAAGTAGAAACAATTATTAGGCAGCAAAAAAAAGAAAGAAAGAAAGGGGAAAGGGGGAGAGGGTGACAAACTCTACACTAAATATATGGTGGCAAATTTCTTCAGATGCTTTACTCTCAGAGAGATTTTATTTAGTCAAAACAGAAAGATGCAGTTTGTTAAGTTTACAGGGTTGGAGCATGCCATTTAAATGGTATAACTTGTGCTTTCATCATCATCATCATCATCATCATCATCACCGTTTAATGTCCATGTTTCTACATATCACTCTACAAAGAAGCTTAACTTTCACTTGTCTAGTGTAGTTGATTGCAAATATGTACACTATTAACTCTCAGTTCACCACTGTAAACAATATAAGTTGAATATTTTATTAACTTGTACTGAGATCAAATCCTTCTTTGTGAACTGAAGAGATAAGGGACAGATAAACCAAATATGGTTTTCTAGTTGTTTCTCTTGCTATTATGGGATTAATAAAAAGTACTTCATCATCAGCATCATCATCATTTTACATCCGCTTTTCCCTGTTTGCAAGGGTGGGGCAGGAACTGATTCTGGCTTGATTTCTACAGCTGCATGCCCTTTCTAATACCAACCTCATTTACAGTGAGTGCTGGGTGCTTTTTTCAGTGGCGCCTAAACATCCACTTTACAGTGTGGGCTGGGTGCTTTTTTGCTGTGGCACCTCCAAGACCACTTTGGCGTGGAATGATAGGGACCCCAGTCCTATCATCTCATTTCTACAGCTGAGTAAACTGAAGCAATGTGAAATAAAGTGTCTTGCTCAAGGAAACAACACATCACCCGGTCTACTTCTACATTAGAATGTAGAAGTACTTTTTGATGTAGAAAATGTTGTTTTGGGTAATATTAGGCTGCTTAGAAATCTGTGCTTTAAATCTGCACCATATGTAGGTTTTCACATTACCAAGTTGTTAATATTAGGCCCACTATTCACAAATATGAATTGTATATTTGTACGCCTCACCCAACACATTGAAGCAATAGACATCTATATGAAAATTACTTAACCTATTAGCATTTATATTACTCTATATTTACTATTGTATTTTTGTGGTAAAGACTTTATTTTATATAATTATCTCACATAATATCGAATCTACGAGATTTTGATGTTATTTATTTTGAGAACAATACCTTAACATCAGTATGAGTGGCCATTTATGTTCAGTTTGAATAGAAAGAGGTGAGAGTATTCTGACCGGATATGGCCAGTTTTAAATGCTAAAGGGTTAAACCTGAATTTATTAATATACCAATAACTTAGATACACAGTTTAATAAGTGGTAAGAAACACAAGAGAGCTGGACAGCAGAAGGTCTTCAGAGAAGAAACCCTCTCAAATAAGTGTTTTGACCATTAACTTCTTACACTCTAGTGGGGGCCAGGTCGCATTCAGGCCATGACTTCTGGGTGCCCTTCTGCAGACATTTAACCATTTGGATATCAGACAGTTGTTGTGTATTTAAACCATATGGAGATTTTGTTGACAACATCTAACTGGAACTACTTTGCATTGCCTCTTCTTTCAAACTTATATCTAAACACTTTCTTGAGTTAGAAAATAACGTTGGTAATCATGGTAGTGGTGAGATGTCAACAGTGTCACCACTACTGCTAACACTACAACCATTACAGCAATTATCAATTGTAGCAATATCCATCTTCAACAAATATATCAGCTTCTAAGTGTTATCCTTAATTATTTTTAGTATTTTAATCTAGTTGAAAGGATCATAGTCAATGTCTGAGTAATCATTGTTAGAAAAAAAGCAAGTAACAGATACAAAAAAAAAAAAAATTACGATTGAAAGCAATAAGTCTTGAAATTAACAAAAAAATAAAACATTTTTTCTATTAAATTATTGGGTCGTCAAATATAAATTTGTAGAAATTTGTTTTTTTTTTCTACAAATTTCATACTTGACGACCCAATAGATGACTAGATGGGTATAAAATTTGAAATTACATCGTTGTCTGCATCTATAGCTTGTATTATACCTATTAGAGAATTCTTAGATTTCAATTCAGAAATAGAATATGAAAAAGGAGACAAGAACTGTGGATGATTCTGATCCCGTGTAACACTGATTGTAACATTACATGTGGCAGTTTTGACGGGAAACCGTTGATCGCTGGCTTTTACAACAAACTGAAATGAAAAATATGAAAAAATGAGTATGTTGGGTTGCATTTTTAAAAAATATCAAATCTAATCTAATCTAATCTGGCCGAGTTTACACTCGCAAATAAGAAGAACTAGGGCCACCCCTAGGAGCATTGGATTTGGTGTACTTCATATTTGTTTCGGTTGCTGAATACAATCAGTGGTTGCTGCTTCTCCTGAAGGTCAATCGTTCTCTTCTAACTCAAGTGGGAGTGCCTTTCCGTTGTCAATTTGTATTGATCATCTGCAAAGCAGCATTGTTCTCAGAACCACTACACCAGTCTTTCGATATGTGCAGCTGGAACTACTGCCACCCATTGATTTGGCAGGATTGCAACTCATTTCTACAGCTGAGTAAACTGGAGCAACGTGAAATAAAGTGTCTTGCTCAAGGACACAAAACAACACTCGGTCCGAGAATCAAACTCACAGCCTTTCGATTGCAAGCCCAATTCTCTAACTACTAATCCATGTGCCTTCACTTTTGAAAATATCAAAAGTCACTTATATTATCCAGTATTAAATCATAAAGATAGAAATCTATCTTTATATTCCATTAGAATATCTGACAAAATGAATATCTAATTGGTTTTGTAAGAATTATTGTATTTGATATGGTTATTTCATTCATGTGATTCTAATAAAACATTACTTCAAATTCTTGATTTCAGGTTAAAACCCTGGCTTTAATGTTCAAGAAACAATACAGTTCAATTCAAACCAGGGCCTTCTCACTCCTATTGGAGGAACCTCTCTGTGGTTGACCTCCACTGCTTTCTGTTTGGTTTTGGTCATGTCTTCAGGAGTGTAGCTGTACTCACTACGCTGGGCCAGTCGAAAGTTGGTGAGGGTATTTAACCCATAGTTGGGGTGGATGGTCGTTGACTCTGAGGAGTTCATCTGCCCTTTTAATAACTCTTATTTTTTGTGCTGCAGGGGTTCTACTTATCCTCCTCACCAGACCAGGCTCGGGTGGGGGAGCTGGGTTAGTCACCAACCACTCAACCATGAAGCAGGTTGTACTGGATTACATGGTATCAGTTGCAGGCAGATGCCTGATCTAATTATAAATAATTCAGTAAACAAATACAACAACCAAATATTTCCACTAAAATCTGGTGTTTTAATAACATTAAATACTTCTGCTAAATATGTTTAAATCAGAAAAATAAATCATCTTCTCAAAACATTTGAATAGTTGTTTTTCTATAATAACTATCAAATCAAAAATATTTCATGTAGTTTATAAAGTTAACTTAAAATGAAGATAGAAGCAGATAGTTTTATGTGAATTCAAGTTAACAGTAAAACAAAATTGGAACAAAATTAATTAAAAAGCAAGTTGTGAAATTAAGGCAAAATATTATGAAATTGATTAAATGATGAAAAAATATAGATAATATAAAAATATTTTCAATATATTCATCTTTAGTACTTACGAAATACTGATTTGTGGTATCTTGGCTGAGAGGTTGTTTTACATAGATTTTGCCATCAGTTCTCGACATAAAGAAGAACTGATAAGATTTACTGTTTACTGGTGTCATCATTTCATAAGAAACAGTATCCTGCAAATTGTAAATACAAAACTGTAACTTCAAATAGTATTTTTTTATAATTGGGTGTAAAAGAAATCAATAAAAGTAGGAAACTAATTATCTTTTAAGATCCTGTAGTGATTTAGCAGAATATATCTTTAAAAAAATAGGTTTGTTAATTCATGTTTATAGTGTCTTTATTAATGGACAGATCATAGTGAAATTTTGCACATCTTGTAATGATTTAACTGAAAATATATTTTAAAATATGTTTTAAAAAGGTTTTAACTGTTTATATAATCTTTTCTAGTGGATGACAGATGATTTTGAAAATGTGCAGCATTAGAGTAAAGACGTCATTTTTTTAAATGTGATGCAGTTATACTGCTTTTTTATGCAATGATTAAGGTGATAATGATCAAGATTTGCAAACTAGTACTTACACCATCATTGTCTGTTGCTTTCACCTGCAACACTGAGGAAGCTACACTCGTAGATTCCTTAATCTGTATGAAATAATTTCTCGTATTGAATGCAGGAGAACTTGGATTTCGTGTGACATTAAGTATAAGGTTAGCTGTTGCGAAATTGTCTGGTTCTGCCAAATCATAAGCCTTCAGTTCAATCTATAATGATATCAAATCAAATTATCAATAAATGAATCATGAAAAACACCTCTTAATTATAAATTTTAATTTACATTTGTTATTATTATTATTTAGGGTAGGGCGGTGGATTGGCAGTATTGGTAGAGGGTCTGATGCCATGCTTTGCAGCATAGAGTTACGACCCTTTATGATTTGAGTTAAAATCCCGCTGAGTTTAACTTTGCCTTTCATCCTTACGGGGTCGATAAAATAAAGTACCAGTAATACACTGGAATAATTGCTGGCCTTGTCCCAAAAATAGAAACAATTATTATTATTTAGGGTGATGGCGGCGGATTGGGAGTATCGGTGGAGAGTTGGATGCCATGCTTTGCATCATAGAGTTACGGCCCTTTACAGTTTGAGTTCTAATCCCGCGGAGGTTAACTTTGCCTTTCATCCTTTTGGGGTTTATAAAATAAAGCAGCAGTAATGCACTGGGGTCGATTTAATCGACTTTCCCCTCCCCCAAATTACTGGACTTGCGCCTATACTAGAAATCATTTCTATTATTTAGGGTGCTGGGCTGACAGTATTGGTAGCAACCAGATCACAAAGATGTGGAAGATGACCCCATAGACTGGGCATGAACCGCGATAGTGTTTGGAAGATTATCACTGAAGATCTGGGCATGTGGAAGACTCTCGTATGTGTGTCTGTGTGTGTAATCATTTATATAATTATTGTCTATTCTTTTTTTTTCTTTTTTCTTGTAATTAAAGATCATATTTTAAAATGTTCCATTAATGTTGCAAACAAACTATTTACAATTATAAAACCAGACAGTCCATGCTGTAATGTGGCCGTGTAGGCAACACAGTAAAAACCTCCCAGTCCCACACTGTAAATGTGTTTGGTGTTAGGAAGGGCATCCAGCTGTAGAAAACCCGCCAGACAGTCCACGCTGTAATGTGGCCGTGTAGGCAACATGGTAAAAACCTCCCAGCCCCACACTGTAAATGTGGTTTGTGTTAGGAAGGGCATCCAGCTGTAGAAAACCCACCAGACAGTCCACGCTGTAATGTGGCTGTGTAGGCAACACGGTAAAAACCTCCCAGTTCCACACTGTAAATGTGGTTGGTGTTAGGAAGGGCATCTAGCTGTAGAAAACCCACCAGACAGTCCACGCTGTAATGTGACCGTGTAGGCAACACGGTAAAAACCTCCCAGCCCCACACTGTAAATGTGGTTGGTGTTAGGAAGGGCATCCAGCTGTAGAAAACCCACCAGACAGTCCACGCTGTAATGTGGCCGTGTAGGCAACACGGTAAAAACCTCCCAGTTCCACACTGTAAATGTGGTTGGTGTTAGGAAGGGCATCCAGCTGTAGAAAACCCACCAGACAGTCCACGCTGTAATGTGGCCGTGTAGGCAACACGGTAAAAACCTCCCAGTTCCACACTGTAAATGTGGTTGGTGTTAGGAAGGGCATCTAGCTGTAGAAAACCCACCAGACAGTCCACGCTGTAATGTGGCCGTGTAGGCAACACGGTAAAAACCTCCCAGTTCCACACTGTAAATGTGGTTGGTGTTAGGAAGGGCATCCAGCTGTAGAAAACCCACCAGACAGTCCACGCTGTAATGTGACCATGTAGGCAACACGGTAAAAACCTCCCAGCCCCACACTGTAAATGTGTTTGGTGTTAGGAAGGGCATCCAGCTGTAGAAAACCCGCCAGACAGTCCACGCTGTAATGTGGCCGTGTAGGCAACACGGTAAAAACCTCCCAGCCCCACACTGTAAATGTGGTTGGTGTTAGGAAGGGCATCCAGCTGTAGAAAACCCACCAGTCAGTCCACGCTGTAATGTGGCCGTGTAGGCAACACGGTAAAAACCTCCCAGTTCCACACTGTAAATGTGTTTGGTGTTAGGAAGGGCATCCAGCTGTAGAAAACCCGCCAGACAGTCCACGCTGTAATGTGGCTGTGTAGGCAACACGGTAAAAACCTCCCAGCCCCACACTGTAAATGTGTTTGGTGTTAGGAAGGGCATCCAGCTGTAGAAAACCCGCCAGACAGTCCTATGCGAGCAAGACAACCACTCTTGCCTCAAGTGGGAAAACTCCCGTCCAAACCCATGCAAGCGTGGAACATGGACGTTTAACGATGATGATGATGATGATGAAAACCATAATATAAATGTTATTAAAATCTAGATTCATATAGCTTACCTTATAAGAAAGTACAAGATCACTTCGAATGGACTGTTTCAGGCTGATAGCTCCTGTTACATCGTTCACTTGGAAGAAGTTTTGTGCATGTGAGTCACCAGTCATTTTGTAAATAATTTGTTGCTTGAAAAAAAAAAAAAAGTATAAATTAAAAATAATTAATGTTAATTAATCAAGTAAGTTAAATTCTCCAATCAATGCATATCAATTTGTGAGAATTCATGGTTAAACTAATAGGTTAAATTTATAACTTACATCATAGGTTTTACATTTTCATGTTAATTTAAAACATTTCTGAGTTGTATGGTGATGATGATGATTACATATATAAATTTTTTATGTACATTAGACTAATAACTATATATCATTTTTATTATTTACAGTTGTATAAATGACATCACAAATGAGGGAGTTTGGCTGCCATTTTAAGCATTTTATAAGGTGTTACCGTTTGGAATTTGGCTGCTATTCACAAATTTATTTTAAGGATATCTATTTTATTTATTTAAAATAAAAGAATAATGTTAGACAATCTCACCTTTAGATCCTTATCTTCAGCTTTTGCTGTAAACAGGGCTACATTTGTGGGAAAAGAATCGCGGATGATCTGTTGGGATGGTGGCGGACTGGTAAAGTAAGGTCTCTGGGCAGCCACCACATTGACAGTAACGATTGTTGTGGCAATTTGGTTTCCATCAGTTACCTCGACATCAAACTATTGATAGAAGGGAATAGAGGTTAATGAGGAGTATGAGAGAGAGAGAGAGAGAGAGAGAGAGAGAGGGAGAGAGAGAGAGGCAGGGGTGAGACAAAGAAGGAAGAGAGAGGGGTGAGAGAGGGAGGAAGAGGGAGAGAGGGGAGGAAGAGAGAGAGGGGTGACAGAGAGAGGGCCCTGGTTCTTATTATTTGTGAGTGTAAACTCGGCCAAATTAGATTAGATTAGATTATTAGGTGGATTGGCAGTATCGGTAGAGGGTCGGATGCCATGCTTTCCAGCATAGTTACGTCCCTTTACGATCTGAGTTCAAATCCCGCCGAGGTTGATTTTGCCTTTCATCCTTATGGGGTCGATAAAATAAAGTACCAGTAATGCACTGGGTAATTGCTGGCCTTGTGCCTAAAGTAGAAACAATTATTAGACTATACAATTTAGTTAAAATGTTATGGTGAACCTTTTATTTCTATTTCAATTTCAAATTTCACTCGCTGTGTTCCAAACATACTTCCTTTGTTTAAATATCTAATAGATTTTAAAAGAAATTATCTATGTATGTATGATCCCATTAATCCCACGGGAGTCGTAGGGAGGTTGTATTGAGATACAGGGCATTTCTAGGGCATTTCTTATACTCACCACATATTGATTTAAGCTGCTTTTAAGGCTTTTCCTCACAAAAATTCTTCCAGTATCGGGCACCACATAAAAGGTTTGATGGTCAACAGGATCCCCTTTCATAGAGAATGTCAGTTTATCCTGAAATAACAAATTGTATCATTTCAATAGTAACAATAAATTGAAAAAAATTTAACAACAAAGAAAAAGAAAGAGACGAATACAACAACAATCAACAGTTGTTGTTGTATTTGTAGTTGTTAAATATAATATGTGTGTGTATATGGAACTATTGTTATCTTGCCTGACGGTTTGAACTTTACAACACCACCTGCCTCTTTGAGGTCAAATACCAACCCTACTAGCATCTACAAACTGACCAATGAGAATTAATACTATTCCTGCTGACAACATTAAATTATTCCTAACAAGTTCATATGTCCCAAGGCTCTGATACCATCAACACCATAAACACAGAGCTGGCATATCTAAGAACTGACTAACTGCCTGATGAGGTCATAGCCATTCAATGGCTATCATCGAAATATATATAGCAGTAAATAAAGGATTATGAGTTCATGCAATTGATTTATGTTTCGTCACTATATATATACACACCTATTATATTTAACAACTCCGTAACTTCCATCAATTTTGATCGCCCTGTACTTATATATATATATATATACAGAGTGGGTAGACCCAGAAAAATCTGGGACGACATGATAAAATCTGACCTTGCACACTTACACCTCTCTAAGACAAGGTCACTTGATCGAGATCTTTGGTGCCATGCAGTAATACAGAAGACCCGCCTTCCCTCCGTGCAAAGTTAACCTACAGTCAGTAGGCCCCTTCTAACTAAATATACACCCCAACCCACTACCCCTACTCCTTCCTCCCACTCCCACCAACACCACCCTTTCTCTATAAAGTTATGTTGGCACCACAACATCCAGTCCAGACTTAAGAGGTCGTGTAGGTGTCACAAAAAAAAAAACAACACACACAGTCCATGCTGTAATGTGGCCATGTAGGTAACACAGTAAAAAGCTCCCAGTCCACACTGTATATGTGGTTGGTGTTAGGAAGGGCATCCAGTCATAGAAAACCTGTCAGATAGTCCTATATGAGTGAGACACGGTCACCCAATCAATCTTGCCTCAAGTAGGACAATTCCCGTCTAACCCATGCTAGCCCTTCCTGAACACCAACCAATATATATATATATTTAGAGAGAGAGAGAGAGAGAGAGAGAGAGAGAAATAGAGAGATAGAGTGAGAGAGAGAGAGAGAGAGAAGAGGGAGACAAAGTCATAGATAAGAAAAATAATACTAGAAGTGAGAAAATGATAGGAAAGAGAGGGTGTGCTGTAGCAGAGAAAGAACATCTTACCCCATCACGATCCGTAGCAGAAATAGACCCGAAAGCTGTACCACTCGATATCAAATTCGAAATATTGAAAACATATAGGCCTAACGACACTTGAGGCTTGAAAGGGTTGAGATTAACTTGCACTGTAGCATTGGCGTAACCTTTCAAATCTGGATTTACTGGATCATATACAGCTAAATTGAGCTAGAAATATAAAAAAAGTTGAAACAAGCTATTATTAACATTTCAGTAAGAAATTAAAAGTAAAAAAGAATAGTCTCAGATTTTCATGTTTTTACCAGTGTTATCAAAACTATAGTGTAGGAACCACGTGCCGTATAACATGAAGCTTTTCTTTACAAAAATAACTCTCATTCTCCTGAATGAAACAGTTCTAGTCTTGTAGAAGCCATTTCTATATTAAATATTTATACTCTGCTATGTATTGAGTACCTTACTTACTGTGGTTACTCCCGATTGAACCTGGGATACACATATATATATAATAGTAATAAACGAAAGATAAATACCATCTTTATTTATTTCATTAATAAATAAAGATGATATAAAGTATATATCTTTCGTTTGTTACTTTTATTATTTTAATAATACTCTGGATAAATTTCTACCGTTGAGTGCTTGGTATATATAAGAACGAGTTGATCACAAATCAACTAATTCTTTTTTTCATTGATTTATATATATATACATACATATATATGAAAACAAGAAGTGTAAGTCAACACATACTCGAATTAATATATATCTGTTAGACATGCAGTGACTAACAACAGAATGTTTTAAGTCTGTGTGTCTGACATACATGCATAACTTGTGAATAAAAATTTCAAGGGGTATCGCTGACCGTGATGATGCCTCCCAAACATCTTTTGTAATGTATCGTCTTATTGGCTAATTTCATCATCTTATTGGCTAATCAACCAATGAGAGCAATTGTTGCTCAAAAGCATCCGCCACTTTTTTTTATCGTTTCACTTTTGAATCTTCCTCCAGTATTTCGTCGTTTTATCATCAAAATATTTTTCTCGTTTTGGTAAGTTATATTGTTAATTTATATATGATTTTTTAAATTTATATTAACTATTAAAAGTTTGAAAATATTTTTATACATCTTACAATAGTATTTATAAGATCATTTATAAAATAACAATTATATAATCTAATTACATTACAACGATAATTTATTATTAATATATATCATGTTTAACTAGAGTTATTACAAGCGTTGCCTTAAAAAATATTAAACTAGACCTGAAAAATGCACAAGTTCAAAAGAGCCACAGAATATTATAATAAACCTTCAAAAGTGTGGGACTAGAGTTGTTGCTCAAAAATATTGTAATCATTATCTATCGTACACTCTGTGGCATCTTTTTATAAAAAAGAGACTCATAACGAACTCAAGACGACATGATAATTATTTAAGTGAATTTATAATTAGAATTCGGTTTAAGTGCATTTCGTATAAATCATTACTAAACATCTAATATGAG
>OZ024752.1:39842693-39845193 GCA_964016885.1 Eledone cirrhosa | reverse complement strand
TGATGATGGTGGTGATGATGGTGGTGGTGGTGGTGATGGTGGTGGGGATGATGATGGTGATGATGGGAATGATAACAGTGGTGAAGATAATGATTATGGTGATGATGATGATGAAACCAATATTTGATCAGTAAGATGTTATGTGAACATCTTTATTCATAATATGTAAACCAATTTCATTGGGAAGAACTATATTAACAAATAAAAAGACAAGGCACATGGCTTAGTGGTTAGAGCATTGGCCTTGCAATCGAAAGGTTGTGAGTTCAATTCTCAGACCGGGTGATGTGTTGTTTCCTTGAGCAAGACACTTTATTTCACATTGCTCCAGTTTACTCAGCTGTAGAAAGGAGATGATAGGGACTGGGGTCCCTATCATTCCACTGCAAAGTGGTCATGGAGGTGCCACGGCAAAAAAAGCACCCAGCACTCACTGTAAATGAGGTTGGTGTTAGGAAGGGCATCCAGCTGTAGAAATCAGATGATAGGGACTGGGGTCCATATCATTTCACCACTGCAAAGTGGTCGTGGAGGTGCCACGGCAAAAAAAGCACCCAGCACTCACTGTAAATGAGGTTGGTGTTAGGAAGGGCATCCAGCTGCAGAAATCAGATGATAGGGACTGGGGTCCATATCATTTCACCACTGCAAAGTGGTCGTGGAGGTGCCACGGCAAAAAAAGCACCCAGAACTCACTGTAAATGAGGTTGGTGTTAGGAAGGGCATCCAGCTGTAGAAATCAAGCCAGAATCAGTTCCCGTCCCACCCTTGCAAGCAGGGAAAAAGTGGACGTAAAATGATGATGATGATGATTACTGGTACTTTATTCTATCGACCCCGTAAGGATGAAAGGCAAGGTCAACCTCGAATAAGAAGACAATAATATTTATTTATTGTCACATATATAGTATGGTAATGTGGTAAATTAGTGGAGTTAGTGGAGTCATTAGCATGTTGGAAAGAATCCTTTGCAGTATTTGTTTTGGTTCTCTACTCTCTCAGTTCAAATCCTACCGAGGTCAACTTTGTTTTTCATCAATTCGAGGTCGATAAAAATGTACCAATCTAATACTGGGGTTGGTTCTTACTCTACACCTCTTTTTCACTCTCTCTTTCATACTTGCTTTTTCTCACTCTCTTTTTCCTTCTCTGGAAGAAACCTGCAGTATTCAAACTTGGAGAGGAGATGGACTCTGCCAGGTTTACAAAATGCCTTAGAAATGCAATAAGTCAATATGGTGCTTCTATATTACCTACAGGAATTACATGACCATACATTCCATACATAGTATGGTGCACAAGAATTTGTATTCATAAAGACTAAAATTTACATAGCACAAGCAAGTTACAGAAGAGTAACAGAATATAGTGCTAAGTCTCTGGCCAATTCTTTTATAAAAGCATAGGAAAACAATAGTGAAGGCACATGACCTAGTGGTAAGAGTGTTAGATTAATAAACATAATGTTGTGGGTTCAATACCTGGACTGGGTTATGTGTTGTGTTCTTGAACAAGACACTTCATTTCACGTTGCTCCAGTATACTCAGCTGAAAATGAGTACCAGCAATAGCTGTGGGTTTAATATTGCAATGAACTAGTGTCCTGTTCAGGGATAAGTCTTGTACTCTCGGTCACTTCATGCCATGCAAACTGGGATAAACACTGGCCTGATGAGCCAACAGGCTCGAGATAGACTTTATCCCTGTAAGGGACTAGTGTCCTGTTCAGGATGAGTCTTGTACTCTCGGTTGCTTCATGCCATGCAAACTGGGATAAACACTGGCCTGATGAGCCAACAGGCTCGAGATAGACTTTAGATACAAGGGAATACAAGGGAATACAAGGGAATACAAGGGCCAAGAAAGTAATAATTTACACCTGAAAATATCAATGAGTGAAAAAGAAAAAAAAGTCAACAGAAACTTACAGGATTGTCTACATCATGAGCAGTTGCAGTAAAGACAGAACTAGTCAATGTTTTGTACTTAGTTATGGAAGCGCTATAAGGCACATTCCTAAATACTGGTGGATTATCTTTCCGAATAGAAATGTTAACTGAAGCATTGTCACATCTGGGTAGTTGTCTCCTGTCACAGGCAGTTACAGTAAACTGAAGAATACAAGTTAAGTGACATTATACACCTTATTTTTATTCAAAGAAATAGAAACAGATTCAAACAAATAGCATAGATACATATGCACACACACACAGACACACACAAACAAACACATACACATATATATATATATATATATATATAGTGGTAGAAGACTGGAAGGTAATATCTGTAGTGGTAGAGCACTCAGTCCATGGGACGAGTTAGGTAGAAGTGGTTACACAACAGTTGGTTCACCATACCGAGAACAATTGTTTCACCTTCGCGGATCCCTTAGTTTGTATGTAGATTTCGAGCTGAGGATCCGTTAAGGTGAAACAATTGTTCTCGGTATGGTGAACTAACTGTTGTGTAACCACTTTATATATATATATATATATAT
>OZ024752.1:39795193-39835193 GCA_964016885.1 Eledone cirrhosa | reverse complement strand
ACCAAGCTTATGTGAATCAGTAATAGTCTTTGTGTATGTATTTTGAGTAAATTTCGGTCCACTTAAGTTCCGTCTCACTGTAATTGTTATATTTGTTGTAGCTTTATCCTGAGGGAATGCTTCATCATAAACAGCAAGTTTCAGCTAATTATAAAGAGAAATCAAATATCATTAATAGATAAATACTGCTTTAGACAATTAGAACTTAAAATAGTCAGCATAAAAAAATCCTTAAAAATGTATGGAATGAAATGTATGGAATCAAATTAGTATACTTACTATATATTGATTTTGATCAATATTACGTAGTAAATCTGAGCTCTTCACTAATATATAACCAGCTGTATTCACAGAAAATATATATGGTGCAACACCATAACCTTGAATTTCATATTTCATGGTTTTCTGTGGAAATGGTAAAAAGCTGACATTAATAAAAGGAGTAAAGTTGACTTTGATACTTACTAACAATATATATTAATAGAGAAAACATTAATATAAGTATGTACACGTACATACATATATGTATACAGATGTACAGTAGTATGTATATATATATATATACATACATGCACACATACATATATGTACGTATGGATCCATACGTACATATATGTATGTGTGCAAGTATGTATATATATATACATACTACTGTACGTCTGTATACATATATGTATGTACGTGTACATACTTATATTTAAGTAACAGCCGTACTAAGAGTGGGAAATGAAATTTTGTTTCATTTTTTCCGTTTATCGTTTTCGGTGCACCCGGCCGATTAACCCACTCAATATGCAAATTGGGCTACTCAGCCGTTAATATGCATAAGGTAAGTATATACGTTCAACAATCTGGCAGGAAGGTATACGTTGCTGACGATAGCTAACAAGCTTGAAACTAGTACAGCGTTCCTTTGTCAGTGTTGAACAAACGAGCAACGATGGTTTACAAACACACCGAGCATTATAATAAATGTTCGGTGAATCCATACGTACATGTATATATGTGTGCATGTATGTATATATATATACATACTACTGTACGTCTGTATACATATATGTATGTACGTATACATACTACTGTACGTCTGTATACATATATGTATGTACGTGTACATACTTATATTTAAGTAACAGCCGTACTAAGAGGGGGAAATGAAATTTCGTTTCATTTTTTTCCATTAATATATTAATTAGATGAAGAGGAAATTGGAACATTATCTACTGAAAGTTCCTTAAACCCTGAAGAGGGGACTTTTAGGTCCTGAAATATTGGACAGAAAAAAGAACAACAACAACAAACAACAAAACAAAGATTTCCAGGTAACTTACTTTTCGTTACCTCATCTTACAGTCCATTTTGCATTGTTTAGCTTTCTATCTCTTTCTACATTATATATTATATAGAATGCTTCAAGCAAATTACAACATTTTATTATTAATTAGATAAATTTATTCTAAATTTGTAGTATAATTAATATATTTGTCAGGGTGGTGGATTGGCAGTATCGGTAGAGCATTAGACACCATGCTTTGTAGCATAGAGTTATGGCCCTTTACGTTCTGTGTTCAAATCCCACCGAGGGTAGCTTTGCCTTTCATCCTTACGGGGTCGATAAAATAAAGTACCAGTAATGTACTGGTGTGGATTTAATCGACTTTCACCTTCCTCCAAATTACTGGCCTTGTGCCTATACTAGAAATCATTATTTAGACACACATAACAATCGATTAAATCGGCCCAGTACATTACTGGTGCTTTATTCTTTCGACCCAATAAGGATGAAAGGCACAGTTAACCTTGGCGGGATTTGAACTCAGACCATAAAGGACTGTAACTTTATGCTGCAAAGCATGGTGTCTGATGCTTTACCAATACTACCAATCCACCACCCTTGTGTGTCTAAATAATAATATAGTTTAATTTCCTGCTTTGATACCTTTTCTAAGAGTTTCAGTTGAACTTGAGCTTAAAAAAATATCAACTTATAAATGTATTACCAAATCATTTATCATCCTGTAATGATTTAACAGAAAATATCTAAAAGCAAGTTTGTTAATTCAATTGTTGACTCAAATATGTGTGAAAGTATTTGGCTTAGTAGTTATTTATAAGTTTTCTCTGTATATTGATAATCGATAGGCTGAATTAACTCCATTGAACTTTGAAAAGCCATTTTCAAATACAAATAGTGGTAATGATGAGTAATAAAAAAGAATGCATTTTTAGAGAAAACTCATTAGGAGTTAAAAACTAATGTTCATAGGACTTAAAATATTCAAGAAACTAACTAGCCTTTTTATTATTATATTTAAAAAAATGATTTTATTTGGGAAAGGGTGTGGGAAAATAGAATTTGAACATGAATAATTTTTATCTGACTGAAAATTTGGACAGTTAATATACTATGTAATTATGGAAGAAATACAAAATTAATTAGAATGAAAGAAAAGAACTTACCTTCTGATCTCTATCACGAACAAAAACACCAGTGAAAATAGTTGTACCTGTAAGCCTATTTTCGAGAGTGGTGAATGAATATGGTGTATTAAGGAATTCAGGAGAGTAGACGTTCTTAGAAATGGTGACTGTCACTGTAGATGTGTCTGTTTTCTCTGGAATTCTTTGGTCACTGACAGTTACCTCAAACTGGATAATTTGTATATATCAGTGTTAAATAACAAATTAAAACTAAATATACATGAAAACAAACTGAAATGTATAAAACAGAATTTGAAAATATTTTAGTCTCTTTCAGA
The DNA here is from genome assembly GCA_964016885.1 of Eledone cirrhosa. Taxonomy (NCBI): domain Eukaryota; kingdom Metazoa; phylum Mollusca; class Cephalopoda; order Octopoda; family Eledonidae; genus Eledone; species Eledone cirrhosa. The sequence continues at coordinate 39,832,434 of OZ024752.1, read as the reverse complement.
ATAAGGAAATTTTGTTGTAAGAAAAATATAAAAGAACATCTTGCATGCTCCGATGGATGTGTAATAGTAATATACACGAATGGCAAAGCATAAACGGATTGAGAGAGAGACTGAGCATAAGAAGAATCAAATGCTGTGTGCAGGAGAGGAGGTTGCCTTGGTATGGACATGTGATGCATATGAAGGATGACAGCTGCATAAAAAGGTGCATAGCACTAGAAGTCAATGGAAGCCATAGAGAAGAGCTAGGATGTGGTGATAAAAGCTTACCTTGCCCAATTGCACCTCTCTAAGGTGATGACACATGACTGTGACCTCTGGCGTCATGCAGTAATACAGAACACCCGACTTCCCACAAGTACAAGCTGAAGCTGAAGCATATAGACAATATGCACCCATCCCCTCCCACTGCAAAGTGGTTGTGGAGGTGTCATGACAAAAAAGCATTCACCCACACTGTAAAGTGGACGTGTAGGCACCACGGAAAAAAAAACACCCAGCACTCACTGTAAATGAGGTTGGTGTTAGGAAGGGCATCCAGCTGTAGAAATCAAACCAGAATCAGTTCCCGTATGAGCAAGACAAGGGCAGCCGACCTGGCACTGCCCACAACAGAACAACCCGTCTAACCCATGGAAGAATGGACGTAAAACGGTGATGATGATGGTGATGATGATGATCTTGCACTTTAATTTTTTATGCTGGTATGGGTTGTTAAAGTGATTGTTTAGTACAGATTATATACTGGAACCTCACTTCCTGAACATGTCTAATTAGAAACAAAGCAGTTCATAAACAATTTTTCCAAACATAAAACATCTTGGTTGATGAATGGTGTCTCAAGTAATGAACAATGGTTGACAACAAGCTTGGAGTATTGGGAGGAAATTGTCACTTGTTGTGTAGTTAGTTACTATGGTGATATCTATCTGTCTTTCACGTACAGTCTCTCTCAACATTTCGTATGGGAAAAATAGTTTCAGCTTACAAACATTTCAGATGACAAACAGCTTCACGAATGAATTTCGACTGTGTTTTATATTTGATAATTAAAAAAAATAATAACTAAACCCGACCAAAGAAACAATGTTTCCATTGGTCTTTCCAATACTGAAACAATCAGCCAGTTACAACACCTGGCAGAAAACTATAATGAATTGAGCATATATTTTTTTGTTTATAATTTCCTACTGTCATAATCAATAATATGAGCATATATTGGATCGTCAAGTATGAAATTTGTAGAAATTTTTTATTTTTTCTACAAATCTCTAGAAATTTCATACTTGATGACCCAATAGCTTCTATCATTTTTTGGAGTGCAGACTAAATTTTCCGACAAAAAGGACTAAATTTCCCTGACAACACTTTTTGGTGGGAGTGTAGCAACACCCCTCACATCCCCAGCAATATGCTACTGATATGAATATATTGTTAGCTTCTTACCTTTATTTGATTTACTTTAATACCAAGAAAACTTTTAATCAAATTGATTTCTCCTGTGATGGGATTAACAAAGAAATAATCCGCTGCTAGGATATTTGGAGTGATTGTTTTTGTGAGATTATATTTCAATACATCCTGTACAGCATACAAAGAAAAATAAATATTTTATAAATCATACAACATATAATGAACAATTAGATTAATGCAATAATTTTATCAATTATAGGGGCCAGAACAGAATGAACAGCTATATATCTGTGTGTATATATGTAGAATCATGTTTATGCCTTTAGCTATACTAGCAGAAAAACCACCCTTCGGGTGGTTTTCTGCTAGCATGTGTAGTGTGTATATTGATATTATACGCAAGTATATATACATGTAGATATGATACATGTGCAGTGTGTATATTGATATTATACACAACTATATATATACATGTAGGTATGATACATCAAATAAAATCGTAATTGACAATATACACAGAAATTGAACGAAGACTGTGTTACACTGTCTTCTGTAATCAGTAACGTAATCCATGATATATTAAAAAAAGACGATATTATATATAAACTGCATTAGGAGAAAATCAGTGATGGAAATATATGAATTTTATTTAAGCGATCGCTAACCGGAAATGTTGACATTTGAAAATTTTAAAGAAGTGAATCTTTAAATAAGCAATAAAATATATTTAATCAACAGCTACGAAATTTAGTAGATAAATTATGTAATATTCATTCATTATTTATTCAAAGTAATCCAACTTATTTTACTAACTGGATTAAAGGAAATAAACCGTACGCAGTCCCGCACTCCTTACTTTATTATCGTTTAGATATATATGTGTATGTGTCATGTCTGTGCCTTTAGCCATATATATATATGTGTGTATGTATTTTTGTATGCATCTGTGTATGTGTGTATACATGAAATAAAACTTACATTGTCTTTATCTGTGGCTGATACGCTCAGCAACACCTGACCAATACTTGATGATTCAGAAAATGAAACAGCATAATCTCTTTGCTGGAAAACTGGAGCATTTAAATTTCTTCTCACAATTATAAAAACTGTAGCTCTAGCCTTGTTTGAGCTGTCTTCAGCTTCAACCAATAACTGAAAGATTAGAAAAAAAAAAAAAAATGGTATCACTGAAAAAATAATCATCGCCGTTGTCATCATCATCATCGCTGTCGTCATTTACCATCGTTGTTTTCATCAGCGTCATTGTCGTCATTTATCATCATCATCATAATCATCATCTTCATTATTTAATAAATATATATATATATTTTTTGGTCAGTTGTGTGCGTGTGTACTTCTGTATATCTTACAACACAAACTTTAACCTGTTGACTGCCGTGTATATTTTACAGAACTACAGTTGCTGTGTTGGTTTTCTTTCTTCTTTTTTTAGTAAAATGACTACTTTTTTTAAACAAACATTTGTTAACAACACATATCTAAAGCCTAAATGAACTAAGTGAGAAATTAGGAATGAGAGGGATCAGATGTTGTTTACTCGAGAGAAGACTACGTTGGTACGGTCACGTGATGCGCATGAAAGACGACAGCTGTATAAAAAAGTGCAGGGCGATCAAAATAGACGGAAGCTACGGAGTAGGCAGACCCAGAAAAACCTGGGACGACTTGATAAATTCCAACCTCACACACTTACACCTCTCCAAGACAATGTCACTGGACCGAGATCTTTGGCGCTACGCAGTAATACAGAAGACGCGCCTTGCCTAAGTACAAAGCGAAACCTACAGTCAGTAGGCACCTCTTAACCAAAATACCCCCCATCTACACCACTCCTTTCGATGTAAAGTTATGTTGGTACCACAACATCCAGTCCTAAATAAATGAGGTCGTGTAGGTGTCACAACAAAAAAAACACACAGTCTACGCTGTAATGTGGCCGTGTAGGTAACACGGTAAACCCCTCCCAGACCACACTGTAAACGTAGTTGGTGTTAGGAAGGGCATCCAGCCGTAGAAAACCTGCCAGACAGTCGTACACGAGCAAGACAACCAATCTTGCCTCAAGTGGGACAATTCCCGTCTAAACCCGTGCTAGCATGGAAGATAGACGTTAAACGATGATGATGATGAATGATTAACAAATTTCACATCAATAAACTAGTAACCCCATCTAGCTTTGAAGCTATGAACTGTTGGAAAAGAGTTCAAACATGTTAGGAGGAGTTATCTCATCTGTGGCACTTGAATGCATACATGTTAAGATGAGATATCTCACCTACAGCACTGAAGAGGTTAAATAAACACTTTTAATATAACTGTTTCTACTTTTGGCACAAGGCCAGCAATTACCCAGTACATTACTGGTACTTTATTTCATCGACCCCCGTAAGGATGAAAGGCAAAGTTAACCTTGGCGGGATTTGAACTCAGACCGTAAAGGGACGTAACTCTATGCTGGAAAGCATGGCGTCCGACTCTCTACCAATACTGCCAATCCACCGCCCTAGTAAAAGTAATAATGGTTTCTTATATAGGCACAATTTGGGGGCAGGGGAAAGTCGATTAAATAAACCCCAGTACATTACTGGTACTTTATTTTATCGACCCCGTAAGCATGAAAGACAAAGTTAACCTCGGCAGGATTTGAACTCAGATCATAAAGGGGCGAAACTCTATGCTGCAAAGCATAGCATCCGACCCTCTACCAATACTGCCAATCCACCACCCTTCTAGTAATAGTAATGATAAAACAAACAAGCTAATTGCATGAAAGAAATAAAATTGTTAGATTTTCAACAGTTTAAATTTATACTAGAAAGTTCACTATATCAATATTTATTTTCACATTTATTGTTTACACTGGCTCGTACTTAATAAAAAAAAATATATACAGAAGAAACAAACCATAAAAAATAAAATTGAAAATAAAAAATTAAATAAAAATAAAAATTAAGATGTAAAAATATAACAAGTGTTGTAATTTTCTTACTGTATAAGTTGGTGTATTCAAAATATCAGTTTTCAGATTCTTTTTAACATATATTGAACCATCAGATGAGATTGCAAAATATTCTGTACCGGGTAAGTAACCAAGTAGTTTGTATGTGAAATTCAGCTATAAAATAAATCAAAAATTATAATATTAGAGCTATTACTAATAGGATTCAGTTTTATGTTTCATCTCTTTCAACGCAAACCAATAAACCTCTTGCTTACAGGTGGAGTTTTGTTTGCATTGAATTTTTAAATTGACTGTTGACATTTGGAGGCCAATATATTTTGGTACCAGTAATGTTGCAAGCAAAATAAGAATACAGAGAGCTGAAAAAGATATTGCTAGGCATCAGTAATACAGAGTACCCGACCTCCCATGGGTACAAGCTGAAGAATATAGACAATATGCCCCCACACCCGCCCACTGCAAGGTGGTCGTGGAGGTGCCACGGCAAAAAAGCACCCAGCCCACACTGTAAAGTGGATGTGTAGGCACCACGGAAAAAGCACCCAGCCCACACTATAAAGTGGATGTGTAGGCACCACGAAAAAGCACCCAGCACTCACTGTAAAGTGGATGTGTAGGCACCACGAAAAAGCACTCAGCACTCACTGTAAATGAGGTTGGTGTTAGGAAGGGCATCCAGCTGTAGAAATCAAGCCAGAATCAGTTCCAGTCCCACCCTTGCAAGCAGGGAAAAGTGGACGTAAAATGAAATGATGAAAGCCTTTACCACAAAAATATAATAGAAAATATAGAGTAATGTAAATGCTAAAGAGTTAAATGGTAAAGTATTATTTGTGAGAGAGAGATTTGACTGGTATTTTGAGCAGGCCAAACAAATATGAAAGAGGCTCCATCACTGGCTTGTAATCTCTTTAACTCACTGTAGAGCAGGGGTGTACAACAGGCAGCCCGTGGGCCGTAATCGGCCTGCCAGACCAGTCAGAGTGGCCCGTGATGACTGTTTTTAATTTTTACCGTGTAGACTTATTTAGAATTTTTTCGTAACTGTAATACAATTTTCTGTTAGCTGACCTATACTAAAGGGCTTCACTGATAGGGTTATGTGTGTTATAATTTCCCAGTTGATCTATACTAAAGGGCTTCACTGATAGGGTTATGTGTGTTATAATTTCCCAGTTGATCTATACTAAAGGGCTTCATTGATAGGGTTATGTGTGTTATAATTTCCCAGTTGACCTATACTAAAGGGCTTCACTGATAGGGTTATGTGTGTTATAATTTCCCAGTTGACCTATACTAAAGGGCTTCACTAATAGGGTTATGTGTGTTATAATTTCCCAGTTCCCTGTTATGGAAAGAAATTGTGGTGAATCTTTGGAATAGTGCTTAATAAATATTAATGGCCCTAATAGTTGTTCCAATGTTCAAAAGTGGTCAGCCAATGGAATATGTGGCACACAGCAAAAAAGCACCTAACCCACACTGTAAAGTGGTCGTGTAGGTGCCACGGAAACAAAGCACCCATCACTCACTGTAAATGAGGTTAGTGTTAGAAAAGCTGTAGAAATCAAGCCAGAATCAGTTCCCGTATGAGCAAGGCATGGTCAGCCGACCAGACACTGCCCACAACAGGACAACCCGTCTAACCCATGCTAGCGTGGAAGAATGGATGTAAAACAGTAATGATGATGATGATGACCCCTGCTGTAGAGTCTTCGTGGCTAAGTACCAACTACAAACTGTAACCAACAACCTAAAGTAATAATAGACACAAAAATAAATAATTAAAAAGCCTATGGTAATTGTTGTTATCCTCCTGCTTCTTGTGGATACTACAACAAATGTCAAAACACAACGCTTGGAAGTGATTTCTAAATTCTAAATTTAAATCAAATTTAAGTCAAAGTGTCAAGACCAGAACATTTTTGCTCTAAAGAAGGGATTTTTAAGTCCCAAAATATTAAGACAAAAAAAAAAAACCAATAAGAATAATAAATGTTTCTACTTTAGGCACAAGGCCAACAATTACCAAGTGCATTACTGGTACTTTATTTTATCGACCCCGTAAGGATGAAAGGCAAAGCCAACCTCGGCGGGAGTTGAACTCAGATCGTAAAGGGACGTAACTATGCTGGAAAGCATGCCGTCCGACCCTCTACCGATACTGCCAATCCACCGCCCTTTAGAATAAGAATAATAAATACCAGGTAACAAGAACGTTTTCCTTGCCTTCATTTAAACTAAATTTTACAGTCCATTTCACATTCTTTTAACCTTCTTAAAATATATGATTTTCTACATTAATTTAGAAACAGTTACCTTTGCATTTATCGGCAGATTTAGGACATTTGCCCTGACAGGGAATACTTCATCTATGGTGACATTATAATTCTGCTGAGTAAAGTCAATTGGTCCACTTGAAGTGACTGTCACTGCTAGTAATATAGTACTAGACAGACTTGGTGATCCACCATCTTTTGCCCTGATGTTTACCTGAAATGATGCAAGAGAAGTAGAAATAAGAAAAAAAGGTCCATAAGAAACATTTCACTTAAAGAAATGTAGTATCTAGTCAATACATATATAAACACGAGTACAAATATAGTTAAGATGAAGGTTTTAAAAGCTTCTTTTTTTGGGGTCTCAAGCCGGGAGGCTCATCAGGCCAGTGCTTATCCTGGTTTTGTGGTGTGAAGCAACTGAGAATACAAGACTCATCCTGGACAGGATGCCAGTCCCTCGCAGGGTCAATCCCCCAGCTATTGCAGATACTCATTTTTAGCAATGTAAAATGAAGTGTTTTGTTCAAGTACAGAAATCACAGCCCAGCCCAGGAATCGAACCCACAACATTATGATTGTATGTCCAACACCCTTACCACTAGGCCACACAATATACTCCTCAGTCCAGGAATCGAACCCACAACATTATGATTGTATGTCCAACACCCTTACCACTAGACCACACAATATACTCCTCAGTCCAGGAATCGAACCCATGACATTATAATCATGTCCAACACCCTTACCACTAGACCACACAATATACTCCTCAGTCCAGGAATCGAACCCACAACATTATAATCATGTCCAACACCCTTACCACTAGGCCACACAATATACTCCTCAGTCCAGGAATCGAACCCACGACATTATAATCATGTCCAACACCCTTACCACTAGACCACACAATATACTCCTCAGTCCAGGAATTGAACCCACGACATTATAATCATGTCCAACACCCTTACCACTAGACCACACAATATACTCCTCAGTCCAGGAATCGAACCCACAACATTATAATCATGTCCAACACCCTTACCACTAGACCACACAATATACTCCTCAGTCCAGGAATCGAACCCACGACATTATAATCATGTCCAACACCCTTACCACTAGACCACACAATATACTCCTCAGTCCAGGAATCGAACCCACAACATTATAATCATGTCCAACACCCTTACCACTAGACCACACAATATACTCCTCAGTCCAGGAATCGAACCCACAACATTATAATCATGTCCAACACCCTTACCACTAGACCACACAATATACTCCTCAGTCCAGGAATCGAACCCACGACATTATAATCATGTCCAACACCCTTACCACTAGACCACACAACATACTCCTCAGTCCAGGAATCGAACCCACAACATTATAATCATGTCCAACACCCTTACCACTAGACCACACAATATACTCCTCAGTCCAGGAATCGAACCCACAACATTATAATCATGTCCAACACCCTTACCACTAGACCACACAATATACTCCTCAGTCCAGGAATCGAACCCACAACATTATAATCATGTCCAACACCCTTACCACTAGACCACACAACATACTCCTCAGTCCAGGAATCGAACCCACGACATTATAATCATGTCCAACACCCTTACCACTAGGCCACACAATATACTCCTCAGTCCAGGAATCGAACCCACAACATTATAATCATGTCCAACACCCTTACCACTAGGCCACACAATATACTCCTCAGTCCAGGAATCGAACCCACAACATTATAATCATGTCCAACACCCTTACCACTAGGCCACACAATATACTCCTCAGTCCAGGAATCGAACCCACAACATTATAATCATGTCCAACACCCTTACCACTAGGCCACACAATATACTCCTCAGTCCAGGAATCGAACCCACAACATTATAATCATGTCCAACACCCTTACCACTAGACCACACAATATACTCCTCAGTCCAGGAATCGAAACTATGACATTATAATCATGTCCAACACCCTTACCACTAGACCACACAATATACTCCTCAGTCCAGGAATTGAACCCACGACATTATAATCATGTCCAACACCCTTACCACTAGACCACACAATATACTCCTCAGTCCAGGAATCGAAACTATGACATTATAATCATGTCCAACACCCTTACCACTAGGCCACACAATATACTCCTCAGTCCAGGAATCGAAACTATGACATTATAATCATGTCCAACACCCTTACCACTAGACCACACAACATACTCCTCAGTCCAGGAATCGAACCTATGACATTATGATTGTATGTCCAACACCCTTAAGCCATGCACCTCAGCAAAAGTTGCAAAATATTTATATGTATAAAATTTTATACATATAAATATTGATTTACAGTTATTTTATCATTCCTTTTGATTCTAAATTGGTGTTTAGAAATGTCTAATGTACAAATAAAAGAATACTTATAGTTACATCAATGTTGATTTGCTTTTTAGGGTTTTGTGAATGACAAAACACAAGTAAGCTGAGAGAATAACTGAGTGTAAGAAGAACTGAATATAAGATGCAAGGGAGATAGTTGTGCTTGAATAGTCTTGTGATACCTATTAAAAAAGTGCCAAACACTTGAAGTGGATAGCACCTGTAGAAGAGAGAGAGAGAGAGAGAGACCTAGGAAGATATGCGACAATGTTGTGAAGAATGACTTCAAGAAACTAAACCTCCTGAAGAAAATGACACAGGACTGAGTTGACTGGTGATATACCATAATACAAAAAAGAACCATCCACCAGTATAAACACTGGGACACTAACGGTAAATGTTGTGAGAGACCGTAGGTTACAGTGTTGGTGATTGAATAAAGACAATATAGGGTTTGAGAGGACCCTTCAGTCAAGGTGAGCATGTAACAACCTCTCTAGTGCTGATGCCATGGTAAAATGCATCCAGTATACACTGTAAAGTGTTAGCATTGGTGCTACAAAAAATGCACTCAATAGACTCTGTAAAATGGCAATGGTGGTGTCACAAAAAGCACCTAGTACATCTATTAGTAGCAGTTATTAAGAATTGAAGTATTAGATATGACAAGGCACCATATATGATGAAATGTATAATAAAATAATAATAATAATGAAATTATTGTGTACAGTGCTCAGGTGCACTATAACTCATCAAAGGTGCATGTATAGTACATAGAATAATATACAAATGTCAGGAAAGTGAACAGTGTATGAGTCATGATATACATGTGTGAATGTGTATGGAGAGGGAATATCAGGTGTAGTGTTAGCGAATTTCAGAAAGCATGGATGTTTTAAAGGATGCAGTGTCCCGGCAGCTATCAACTGATGCAGGTAGTTTGTTCCATGTTTCAGCAACTCTGTGCATGAAAAAAATTGTATGTAAACATACTTAGCAAAACCAGTACATAATAGCTATAATCCAGTTTGAGTTCAGGTTATTGTCCACACACACACATATTTATATATACACAGAGACTAAAAGAACAATTACAAAGTGACTTACATTATATTGACGAGGAGCGCTGATTAAGGATTTAATCAGACTAACTTTTCCTGATTTCGGATTGATGAAAAAATACTGTGAAGCAGTCTGGTCTCCAATTATTTCATAACTGATTTCATTATTTGGTGCCTGTGTATATAATAAACAAGGTTATTATAATGAATTAATTCAATTGCAATATATTGATTTCTGCGGTACAAAGCTAATTTATATTAGAGAAAGGGCCAGAGGCAATTGAATCAGTCTAAATACATTCAAAATTGCCTGTATATCCAACAAAAAAGACACTTGAGGATCAGCTCCTCTAATGCCATGATGTATGACAGTGGCACAGTCACAAATTATAGAATGATAATCTGTTGAGGTGAGTCTAATGCATGAACCTGGCTTCCTAGAGTATCAATCAGTTAGCTAGCTGCAGGTAAAGTCTGTCTCAAACCAGGATGCTTGTCAGAACGGTGCTTATCATGGTTTTGTTGTGTGAAGCAACTAAGAATACAAAACTTCCCCCTGGACAGGATGCCAATCCATTGTGGGGTTAAACCCCCAGCTATTGCTGGTACTCATTTTCAGCTGAGATTACTGGAGTAATGTGAAATGAAGAGTTTTGCTCACTTACCCACACACACACATATATATATATATATATATATATATATATATATATATATATGCTAAAATCCTCTAAGAGTTGTGTGTGTATATATATATATATATAAAATAATTGTTTCTACTTTAGGCAGAAGGCCAGCAATTACCCAGTGCATTACTGGTACTTTATTTTATCGACCCCATAAGGATGAAAGGCAAAGTCAACCTCGGCGGGATTTGAACTCAGATCATAAAGGGACGTAACTATGCTGGAAAGCATGGTGTCCGACCCTCTACTGATACTGCCAATCCACCGCCATTATATATAAAATAATAAGTGTAAGTCAAACATGTTAAAGTTGGCTTCGTTTATTCCAATTCGCTGTTATATATATTTCAGTGACAGCCATTATTGGCTGTGACCTCATCAGGCAGTAAGAATTTAGGCAGAAAAAACAGGTAAACATGGTGTTGTAATGTGTTCTACTCTGTTAATTCATCGATATGTCCAGCTCGTGGGTGTGTTGTTAGTCCTCAAAGGAACTGAGGTATCGGTAAACAACCAGCACATACTCAAAATTTATATCATCATCATCATCATCATTTCATTTTACGTCCACTTTTCCCTGCTTGCAAGGGTGGGACGGGAACTGATTCTGGCTTGATTTCTACAGCTGGATGCCCTTCCTAACACCAACCTCATTTACAGTGAGTGCTGGGTGCTTTTTTTGCCGTGGCACCTCCACGACCACTTTGCAGTGGAATGATATGGACCCCAGTCCATATCATCTCATTTCTACAGCTGGATGCCCTTCCTAACATCAACCTCATTTACAGTGAGTGCTGGGTGCTTTTTTTGCCGTGGCACCTCCACGACCACTTTGCAGTGGAATGATAGGAACCCAGTCCCTATAATCTCATTTCTACAGCTAAGTAAACTGGAGCAATGTGAAATAAAGTCTCTTGCTCAAGGAAACAACACATCACCCGGTCTGAGAATTGAATTCACAACCTTTCGATTGTAAGGCCAATGCTCTAACCACTAAGCCATGTGCCTCCATATATATATATAAATACACACACACACACACACACACACACACACACACACACACACACACACACACACACATTTTTATGTATAGTTATATTCTTACAGAAGCATCCTTGTCTGTGGCTGTGATAGTTTCAATAACAATTCCCACTTTTGTGTTTTCAGTTATTGTCTTGAAGATAGTACTTTGGTCAAATGTTGGGGCAAAGAAATTGTGTATTACAGAAACAGTGGCTGTTGCAGTAGCACTTTTAGCTGGTGTTCCATCATCTTTGGCAAGAACTCTTATCTGAGAATTAAAATAAAATAGAAAAGAATGTATTTTACATATATTACACATTTCCTTGTATTTCTGATTTAAAAAACAAAAACCTTGCAAAATCCAAATCAATTATAATTATTATTTTTCTTGGAGTCTCATTCATTGATGTTATTTGAAAGTTTGTTCAAATGAACATCAAGCTGCTACCTGCAGCCTCAGATACTCAGGACGTATTAGAGGGTTCTTCCTGTTCCGGCAAGCATCCCTTTTGAAGTGTTCCAAAAAGGGGGCTGGACTAATTTTCTTTAACCATTATTTTTTTTTTTTTTTTTTCATTTTTCTTGCTTTATGTTCATATGAGTTGTCACCAAGTCACAACCAATAACCTCTAGAGACAACAAGGTCTGCCATGTTCAAGAAAAAACACATATATACACATATGTATCGTTAGGTGTTTACATTTGTGATGTATTTATATTGACAAAATCTTCCTTAGTATATGAGCAGTTCCCATTAGTACTATCTTTTGTATTTCTTCTATACGACGGTTTATTATTATTATCATGGACAGCTTCCAAAAATCCCTGGCCTGGCAGTGCTTCCGAGGAGCGTTGCCAGTTCAAAATAAGCTCTACAAGGCCATAACTCTATGCTGCAAAGCATGGCGTCCGATCTTCTACCAGATACTGCCAATACACCGCCCTTATAATGGTTTCTTACATAGGCACAAGGCTAGCAATTTGGGAGAGGCGAAAGTCGATTAAATTGATGCCGGTGCATGACTAGTACTTTATTTTATCGACCCCGTAAGGATGAAAGGCAAAGTTAACCTCAGCGGGATTTGAACTAGTATCATAAAGGGCCATAACTCTATGCTGCAAAGCATGGCGTCTGACTCTCTACTGTTACTGTCAATCCACTGCCCTTATAATGAAAGTAAAATAAAATATATTCTGTGTTGCAATGTAAAAAAACATATAAAGATGAGTAAAAGTGACAATATAATTAGAGATTTTTTAAAATCAGGAATCATTTGTTATATCCAAGTCTTTGCCTTATATAGCAACTGAAACAAATATGAAGCACACCAAATTCAATGCTCCTAGGGGCAGCCCTGGCTCTTCTTATTTGCGTGTGTAAACTTGGCCAGATTAGATTAGATTATATAGTTCATTGTTTTTGCCTTATTTATTCCATTACATTTTAGAAGAAAGAAATATTTATTAAATACTAACCACAAACTTAACAATATTGGTTGCAGTTAAATCAGCTGATGATTTCAGCTTTATCAATCCAGTGTTAGGACTGATTGTGAAGAAATTAGGTGCCACATCATCTCCAATCATTTCATAGTTGATTTTATTAAACTTATTGAAACTATTCTGAAATATGAAAAGAAAAAAAACAAACAAATAAAAAAAGAAAAACAAATATTGGAGGGAAAATATTTGTATAGTAAACAGAATATTTTCCAAGTTTTTCTGGAAATTGTAAACTTGAATTTTTTTGCTTTTTAATTGAATTATATATATTAGGCTGAACATGGTACTCTCATGGAATGACCAGATGAGGTTTATTTTTCAATATAGTTCCTGGAAAAGAAACTATCCAGTTAATAATAAGAAGAGTTGAAATTAATGCATGTAAGATTTCACAGCTCTAGCATCATACCTTCATAGTCAGCCTATGAAATTTTCAGCCTACCCTCAAACAAAAGGAATAGAGTTTTTAGCAAAAACCCTGCGAGAGTCAAATCTGTTGGTTCGAGGGGCACAACTATTCAACTCCATTCCGGTACATGTCAGAAATCTATCAGGATGCAGTGTGGAATCATTCAAATTGCAGCTGGATAGATACTTAAGCACCATTAGAGATGAACCCCATCTCCCAGGATATACACAACGAGCACAAACGGACTCAAACTCGCTCCTACACATGTCAAAATTAAACAGAGAATCCAACCTGGCAACCACACCAGACTCTGAGGGTGGAGTCTTCGACTTGGCCTGAGCATGGACTCAAACTCAAATGAAATGAAATGAAATATATAAATATATATATAAATATATATAAATATAAATATAAATATAAATATATAAATATATATATATAAATATATAAATATATATATATAAATATATAAATATATATATATATATATAAATATATAAATATATATATAGAGAGAGTGAGAGTAAGAGAGAGAGAGAGAGTAAATGAAATAGAATATTTAGTATATATGATGAGAGATGAGAAATATATATAGAGAGAGAGCGAGAAGGAAAAAAAAAAAAATTAATTGTTTCTACTTTAGGCACAAGGCCAGCAATTACCCAGTGCATTACTGGTACTTTATTTTATCGACCTCGTAAGGATGAAAGGCAAAGTCAACCTCGGCGGGATTTGAACTCAGACTGTAAAGGGACGTAACTGTGCTAGAAAGCATGGCGTCCAACCCTCTACCGATACTGCTAATCCACCAAAATTAATGATGTTATGTTATTGATGGCATCAGTTACCTTTGTTTATGTTGATATTTGTTCAGAAATTGTTATACTTGGGGAGGGTCATATTGTTGTAATAATATTGCCAGAATTAATAACAGAACACACTCACTGTTTGGTTGTTTTTTGCTTCTGTATCTTTTATATCAGTTAATTTATTCGGTCCTAAATGTTAACCATTGACTGACCAACGGTAAAAAAATACAGATATAATATAGATATAAACACATATATATAGTCTAACAAAGTTGTTTCGTTGCACATCTGCAACATCGTCAGTGGTGCTATTATGTTCCCCCCTGTTGTATTGTATATCTACGCCATCTTTATTTTATCTGTTTATTTATTTATTTAGTTATTTTTTTCTTCTTCTCTGCGCATGTGTTTGCGTGTGTGTATAGTGTGTTCGTTCAGAAATTGTTTTATCATAACTTACATTATCATTGTCTGTTGCCATCATGGTGAAAATGGCAGCATCTTTTGCGATGTTGTCTTTGATTGAAATAGTATTGATTGTTGAAAAGACTGGAGGGTATTCATTGCGTACTACGGTAATGCCAACAAATGTTGTAGCTTCTACATTAGGTGCACGAGTGTCAGTAACAACGGCTTGAAACTGTATCAAGAAAATAAACATAAAATATTAAGAAACATTAGATATTGATTAGTATTGATTTGTCTCACTAACCTCAAGATCTTTATGATTGTGAGCTTAACACTCTAACCAATAAGCAAAAAAATAAATGTATTGATTCTAAAAAGAAAATCATTATTATTAAAACCATCACAAGTTGAAAATATATAATTGTTTCTACTTTAGGCACAAGGCCAGCAATCACCCAGTGCATTACTGGTACTTTATTTTATCGACCCCGTAAGGATGAAAGGCAAAGTCAACCTTGGCGGGATTTGAACTCAGATTGTAAAGGGACGTAACTATGCTGGAAAGCATGGCATCCGACCCTCTACCGATATTGCTAATCTACTGCCCTTACTCAAATAATTGTTTCTACTTTTGGCACAAGGCCATCAATTACCCAGTACATTACTGGTACTTTATTTTATCGACCCCGTAAGGATGAAAGGCAAAGTCAACCTCGGCGGGATTTGAACTCAGATCATAAAGGGACGTAACTATGCTGGAAAGCATGGCGTCCGACCCTCTACCGATACTGCCAATCCACCGCCCCTTTGAAAGTTGAAAATATATAATAAAAGTCAGTAAGGACTTACATTGTATCTTTTTGTAGTTTCAATATACAGTGGTATACTTATTTGAATGTTACCAGTCTTCTCTGTAACTCTAAAGAATTTCAAGTTGTCATTAGTTCCTCTCAAACTGAAATTTTGATATTGTTTTGGCGTCTGTTAAATATAAAAGAATATCATTTTTATTTTTATTTTCTGTGAATTCAGTGTCAACTCTTTGGGTCAAATATAAAATAATGATAATTAAATTATTGTGTACAGTGCTCAGGTGCACTACAACTCATCAAAGGTGCATGTATAGTACATAGAATAATATACAAATGCCAGGAAAATGAACAGTGTATGAGTCATGAAATACATGTGTGCGTGTGTATGGAGGTGGGGATATCAGGTGTAGTGTTGGCAAACTTCAGGAAGCATGGAGGTTTTAAAGGATGCAGTGTCTCAACAGCTTACAACTGATGGACATTTACATTGGGTAAGATTGGTATGAGGAAACTAAGTGGTATGAGCAGAGACCAGAAAGGGTGTTAGAGTGAATGACAAATTTAAGTCTTTGTGGGACTGCATCATCATCATTAGAAGAAGAAGAAAAGCGTAAAGAAGAAGAAGAAGAAGAAGAAGAAGAAGAAGAAGAAGAAGAAGAAGAAAAATGTAAAGAAGAAGAAGAAAAATGTAAAGAAGAAGAAGAAGAAAAATGTAAAGAAGAAGAAAAATGTAAAGAAGAAAAAGAAGAAGAAAAATGTAAAGAAGAAGAAGAAGAAGAAGAAGAAGAAAAATGTAAAGAAGAAGAAGAAGAAGAAGAAGAAGAAGAAGAAGAAGAAAAATGTAAAGAAGAAGAAAAATGTAAAGAAGAAGAAGAAAAATGTAAAGAAGAAGAAGAAAAATGTAAAGAAGAAGAAGAAGAAAAAGAAGAAGAAGAAGAAAAAGAAAAAGAAAAAGAAAAAGAAAAAGAAAAAGAAGAAGAAAAATAATTTCCATTTATAATTTAAGAGCAATGGATGAGGAGACATCACAAGGACAAATATAAAAATAAGAATAACAGTAGTTCCTACTTACATTATCAACATTCAATGTGATAATAGTTGAGCCCACTGTTTCTGTTTCAAGAATTGTTGTAGTGTAACTATTTAGGTTAAATCTTGGAGATGGCACATTTTGTGTAATCTTTACTGTTGCTACAGTGGTACTTGAAAGGAATGGTGATCCACCATCTCTGGCAAATATTCGAACCTAAAATTTTTCAAATAAACACATTAAATTTTAAGCTAAATCTTATAAAATAAATTTGGTTTGTAAATATTTTTTTTATACATTCATTTTTAATGCACATAAAATATAATTGTTTCTACTTTAGGCACAAGGCCAGCAAATTACCTCAGTGTATTACAGGTACTTTATTTTATCGACCCCGTAAGGATGAAAGGCAAAGTTAACCCCGGCTGGATTTGAACTCAGAATAGCAAGGGCCGTAACTCTATGCGTCAAAGCATTGCGTCCGACTCTCTACCAATACTGCCAATCCACCGCATGCAATACTGCCAATCCACCATGCACATAAAATATAATATGTCCTCATTACATATTTAACTAGTTTACCTGTTAACTAGTTTACCTGTTCAGAAATTTAATGTATAACTAGTTTACCTGTTCAGAAATTTAATAGTTCAAATTGAGCAATCAATGGCTCACAAGAAAAAGACTAGGTGCAAACTCCATGGTCACCTGTGACTGAAGGTCACAGATGACTATGGAGTTTACACCAAGAAAGTTCTCTTCTGAAGCACAAGTCCAGGCAAGGTGTTTTTGTGGAAGACTAACAGTTGCCCATGTATATCAGTCTGCCCTCGCCATGCCACCGATGTTGTCCAGGGGAAGGGCATTGGCTGATACAGCTTGGCACAAGTGTCATCACAACTCATTTCTACAGTTCAGTAAACTAGAGCAATGTGAAATAAAGTGTCTTGCTCAAGGACACAATTGGAATCGAACTCACAACCCCATAATTGGAAGTCCAACGCTGAAACCACTGACCCATGCATCTTCATGAGTAGTTAAGATTAAATGATTACATAAAAAAAAAAAAGTTTAAAAGTGTATTTGATGATATTTATGACAGATTATTTAACCCTTTAGCATTTAAACCAGCAATATCCAGTCAGAATTCTGTCACCTCTTTTCATTCAAATCGGTTGTAACCAGCCACTTATGCTGATGTTAAGGTATTGTTCTCAAAATAAATAATATCAAAATACAATAGTAAATATAGAGTAATATAAATGCTAAAGGGTTAATCCATACATTTACCCCTTTTATACTGAAGATGGCAATAAGTATAAGAAAATTCAACCAGAATTTCATCTTCTCTAGAGTATATGTGAAATTATGTACAGTGGTACCTTGTTTCACAAACACCTCTCATCACAAACAAATTTTCTGAACATAAAATGTCTTGGTTGATAAACAGTGTTTTGAGTAATGAACACACAAACTGGCAACAATGGTTGGCAACAAGCTTGGAGTATTGGCAGGGAAAGTGTCACTTGTTGTGTAGTTAGATACTATGGTGATATCTGTCTGTCTTTTACACACAGTCTCTCTCTCTCTCTCTCACTTACTGTATTACTCTCTCAACATTTCATGTTTTGGTTTATGAAAATTTCAGTGATGATGATGATGGTGGTGATGGTGGTGGTGATGATAACGATTGTGGTGATGATGATAATGATTATGATGATGGTGGTGGTGCTGATGATAATGATGATGGTGGTGGTAGTGATGATGATGATAATGATGGTGGTGGTAGTGATGATGATGAAATAATTTGAGTTATTTACCTTGAATGTATCTTCTACAGATGATGGGAAGGAAGTTTTTAATGTTACACTTCCAGTATTTTCGTTTATTGTAAAATACACTGAAGCTGTTTCATCACCAATGATACTATAGGAAATTGTTTTAAAAGGTTTCTAAAATATAAAACAAAAATTAATATATTAATATATTAATATATATATATAAATATAAATTTTAGTACAGCATTGACGAAGCTTTCGTATACGGCCAAGCTAGCATATATGCATAATCGGTCTGTAGCTTTAGCACTCGGATGAGGTAAGACCCCAGAGTAATAACATTACGTTTAAACAGCTTTCAGTGACAGCCATTATTGGCTGTGACCTCATCAGGCAGTAAGAATTAAGGTAGAAAAAACAGGTAAACATGGTGTTGTAATGTGTTCTACCCTGTTAATTCATCGATATGTCCAGCTCGTCGGTGTGTTGTTAGTCCTCAAAGGAACTGGAATCATATGTGCAAGAACAAACAAATTTTAGCATCCAGAGGATATGCTCCCATCTCATTGGTCAGCTATAATACCACTCCCCAGCCGAAAGTCTATTGAAATTCTTCAGAAACAGGTCAGCCACTCTGGAGTAAACACAGCAGCCTGCGTTCTTTATCGAGTGCTCCAACCTGCATACCGAGGTGTCAGTAAACAACCAATGCATACACAAAATTTATATATATATATAGGAGAGAATACATGAAAAGAACATGCTTTTTCGTTACAAATTTTCCTTGGGCTCATTATATTGCAGGGAACAACACGAGTCCTTTACTCCGTTGCTTCATTTGATATATATATATATATATATATATATATATATAATTATATATATATGTGTATATATATATATATATGTAAAAGGTAAACAGAAATGACAACACAATCGTACAGTATATGGAAGGGATATATTAGGTTAATGATTGAAATAGCAGGAAGATGGTCTTAACGTTTCAGATGCTAGTCCTTCATCAGAAGAAAGAATGGGAAATAAGATAGATTGAAGGGACGGGAGGGTTAGAATTGGAAAAAATGTCTTTAGATAAAACTAATAGGTCCATCCATGTTGACATCTCTTGGAAAACTGTTGATGCTGGCATTTTGTGTATGGTTTATTTTTTTAATGCAAAATATTATAGACATTTCTATGCTTTATATGTTCAGTCTGTCATTAGAACAGCAGTGGTCCAACGACCTTTTAATTCCAGATCAATACAGATCGAACCTTGAGTTGATCAATAGTGAAACACGTGTGACCAATCAATAAACGTAATGAAGGGCTTAACAAATCATCCTTGTATTAATATTATTATTATTATTATTATTATTATTATTAATAAATAATAAAAAAAAAAAAAAATAAAGAAATCATTATTATTATTATTATTATTATAATTATAATTATAATTATATATATATATATATATATATATATACATGGGCGGAGGTGGTGAGAACAGACCTCAGATCATTGAAGCTCACGGTGGAGATGACGAGGGACCGTGACGAGTGGAGAGATGCTGTGCTGAATAAGACCCATCCCACCCTTGAAAGCAGGGAAAAGCGGACGTAAAATGATGATGATGATGATGATGATATATATATTTAATATAGAAATGGCCTCTACAGGACTAGAACTGATCATTCCCCCTGCATCTTTTACTATTCAAATGAATAACAAAAGGATGGCTACTTACATAACTATCTTGATCAGTTGCTAAAGCATTAAAAATCTTTTGACCAATTCCAGAGCTTCGTGCTATTGTAGCTGTATAGGGAACATTTGAGAATTGTGGTGTATGTATATTCCTGATAACATTGATAGTCAATACACTTGAGACTCTTCTGATCTTCACTGTGTTTTTCTCTACTGCTAAAACAGTAAGCTGAAATTTAAGAATATCATTTTTGAAAGAAAAACTGCTGTATATGACGATTAATTATTATTTTTAAAGAATTTGAATTGCAAATGAAATACAAACATTGAGCAAATAGTATCTGTTAAAAAGATTAACTTACATTGTATTTGTTTACTGAACGATTATTGCCAAAAGGAACTCCACTGAAAATTCTACCACTAGTTTCATCTATGTAGAACATGCCAAAGGTAGTTCCAGTGATTTTGTACTGAATTTGGTTGAAGGGTGGCTGAAAATAGAATATAATATAAAATTCATTGAATATGAAAATTCTTAAATATATAAGACATGGCATCTTTGATCTAATTTTGGTAGTAAATATATAAGTATATATATATAAAAGAAAACTTTTAAGACAAATGCTTAATTTTTGCTTCAGCAGTTATTACTGTATACACTTGAATATAAGCTGATACAAATATAAGCTGTTATGATTATAAGCTGATACGGATATAAGTTGATTTGATTATAAGCTGATACAAATATAAGGTGATATGATTATAAGCTGATACAAATATAAGCTGATATGATTATAAGCTGATACAAATATAAGCTGATATGATTATAAGCTGATACGGATATAAGCCGACCCCATTATTTTATGTCTGAGAAGTAGGTAAAAATCCAAACCTTATTTACGTAGAATTTGAAGTTGGTGAAAATCGTAAAAATATTGACCTCGAATATAAGCCAACCCCCAAATTCTGCCATCGATGTTTTGGTAACATATTCCTTGGCTTATGTTTGAGTGTATGGTTTAATGTGGTATCTAACTGTATAGTTAATAGAATAGTTTGAAGCTCTCTCCAGCAGAATGGAATTCCTTCATAATAATAATGGTTTCTAGTGAAGTGTATATCAGGACACAGGCAAAGATGTGATGATAAGAAGTTTGTTTGAAACAACATGAACTTGGGTTCGATCACACTAACATAACCTGCCAGAAATAGCAGCCAAATATCTTTTAACCCTTTCGCATTTAGCTTACTCTATATTTACTACTATATTTTTAAGGTAAAAGCTTTATCTCACATAATACTGAATCTATGAGATTTTGATATTATATATTTTGAGAACAATACCTTAACCTTTTTTTTAAATTTTTATATATTGTTATTGCCTCCTCCCTATTGAGGACGCCTTGTTTTGTAAACTCCCCCCATTGTACTTGTCCCACTTTTGATGCCCTTGTGGCAAATAAAAAAAAAATAAAAAAAAAAAAAATACCTTAACATCAGTATTAGTGGCTGGTTACAGCCGTTTTGAACAGAAAGAAGAGACAGAATTCTGACTGGATACAGCCAGTTTAAATGCGAAAGGGTTGAATAATACTTTTGAAACTTAAAAAAAAGAAGATATATTGGATAATGTAATTCTAGAAAAGATGGGATAGTTTAGGTTAGAATGGATATTAAACCTGCAGTATTAACACTGACCTGAACTAAACAAGACTGATTTTAGCTAAATAACAAAGACAACATCTTGGCAATATGTCGTCTTAGAAATCACATGAAATGGAAATAAAAGCAATGAATATACTCATACTTGGTCTTGATCAATGGCTGATACGACATATAGTGGTGTGTTGAGTGGATGATTTTCATAAACAGTTGTTGAAAAAGGAGTAGCAGACTTCCACTGAGGCCCATATAGGTTTCTTTCAATGTTGATTGTTAGAATATTAAACACATCACAACTGGGATTCTCATTGCGAACATGGATATTTAACTAAAAGAAGATAATGATATAACCAAATATTGAGAATGATATAAAGGGGAATAATCAAAACGAAAAGCATTAAGACAATAGTTAACTGTATTTCTGTTGGAATAACAGTTTGTCTATATCTGTTAATAAAAGCATCATTATCATCATCATCGTTTAACGTCCATCTTCCATGCTAGCATGGGTTAGTTAACTATATTTCTGTTAAGCCAATATTTCTATTAAGGCAATAATTAACTATATTTCTATTAAGGAATTAGTTAACTGTATTTCTATTAAGGCAATAGTTAACTATATTTCTATTAAGGCAATAGTTAATTGTATTTCTATTAAGGCAATAGTTAACTATATTTCTGTTAAGACAATAGTTAACTATATTTCTATTAAGGCAATAGTTAACTATATTTCTATTAAGGCAATAGTTAACTGTATTTCTATTAAGGCAATAGTTAACTGTATTTCTATTAGGGCAATAGTTAACTGTATTTCTATTAAGGCAATAGTTAACTGTATTTCTATTAAGGCAATAGTTAACATATTTCTGTTAAGGCAATAGTTAACTATATTTCTATTAAGGCAATAGTTAACTATATTTCTATTAAGGCAATAGTTAACTGTATTTCTATTAAGGCAATAGTTAACTATATTTCTATTAAGGCAATAGTTAACTATATTTCTATTAAGGCAATAGTTAACTGTATTTCTATTAAGGCAATAGTTAACTGTATTTCTGTTAAGGTAATAGTTAACTGTATTTCTGTTAAGGCACAATAATTAACTATATTTCTGTTCAAGCAATAGTTAACTGTATTTCTGTTAAGGCAATAGTTAACTGTATTTCTATTAAGGCAATAGTTAACTGTGTTTTTGATGATTTAAAAGACAAAAATAAATAATATTTTTGACATTTTTGCAGCCTTTCATGTTTTAATATTTTAATCAATCCTATGCCATCCTATGCCATGTTTAAAATAATTTCATTTTTTAAATTAGGAATTTGAAATGATTATAATTAACCTTACCATTAACTTGCTTTTATGGAGATATAAAATTAAAGGTTTAAATTTCAATATAAACACTTTAAAAATAGATAGATTTTGAACAAGAGGTGCTTAAAGGGAGGTTACAAAAAAAAAGGGCTAAACTGGGGTTATGATTTAATGGCTATAACAAAAATATATGTATTTCACAAAGAAAGTCATGACAAATAAAAGCTAGGAGGAATTAGGAGTTTATAAAATGAATTAGAAGCCTAATGGCAATTTTGGACTATTGAATAAAAGATGATAAATTCAAATTCATTCTTACATTGTATGATGTACCTGATTAAGGCACATAGCTGCTTGCTCTAGTTTATCAAGAAAAACTTTATACATATGCATGGACCAGTAACTCCTGATGGAAACATAGAAGCACTGTAATGACACACAGCTTGTCTTCTGTACTTCAAACCAGGAAGAGCCCCGCTCTCTCCAGGTCTGAATACAACCGATTTGAGAGAGAGAGAGAGAGAGAGAGAGAGAGAGAGAGAGAGAGAGAGAGAGAGAAAATCGATTGCAGCAATTGACTAGTAATAGTTTTATTGACATTGAAAGGATGAAAGTCAAAGATGACGTTGACATCGACGGGATTTGAACTCAGAGTATAGAGATCTGGAGCTAATACCACAAAGTATTTTACCCAACATTTTAAGAACTCTGTCAATTTGCCACCTAGAGAAAGTCAAGATGATTTTAAATGTTGAAATGTTATGAAATGAAATAAATGCAGAATAGAAAATAATGGAAACATAATATTCACTTTGTAGACTTCGTTTACTTCTTGTGAGACACTTCTTTTCACATAGACTGATTGTGTTGTTGAATTGACATCAAAGAATAATGAACTGTTATCTTGACCAACCACATTCAGTTTTATAGCACCAGTATTTACCTACACAGTAAAGAAAAAAGAAGATAAATAGATCGATGAAGAGAATAAATACAAAAGAAAAGAGAACTCAATATTCCTCAGCGTTTATGAGGTGTGTCAGAAAAGTAATAGGAATTAGTGCACTGTATGACTTATGAAAGGGGTAATTTATCAATGAACCTTATATCAACGAATGATAGTTTGTTTATCCCAACCTCCCTCTTAGCTCTGATAAACATGTTGAAATTTGATAATAGAAATAATATTAAAAGGTTTTTTTTTCTTTGATAAAATATTAAATATTTCAACATTTATTTTTCTATATAAACTTATTTTATGTGATTTTTATTTAAAATGTGGGACAAATTTGTAAAATAAAAAAAAGAAACAGAAAAATATATAGCTGAAGTAGGTAATATCATAGTACCTACTTAACCCAGCTTTGGTTCTATGAAATAAAGCCACCCATTTTAAAGGGATCCTATTTAAATTTAAATCTTCTAGAATAGATTTATGTAAGAACCTTACATTAAATTACTATTTTGGTAATGAAATGATTAATAATTTTAGTAAATCCCTCAAATTCTTCATTAATTAATTAAAATATAGTGTATTTCATTAAAAATGTAGTCGTGAAAGGGTTAGATAATAGAAATATATTTTAGATTTATCTTAATTTGAAATTATTGTCAAATGTTATGCAATAACAAATAAAAATAAAATGGGAAAAGTGAAAAGGATAAAAAAAAAAGAACTTACAGAATTAAGAAATTGCAGTGGGAAAATTTGGCTGCCAACAACTTCATTTGGTTTCATATTGATTTTAACAGGGAGATTGGCAAATCTTGGACATGCACCATGTAAAACATTGATATAAACACGAGCTGGTGAATTTGCATATCTTTTAGGATTTCCCATATCGTAAGCATAAATTACCAACTGAAAAGTAAAAAAAAGAAAAAAGTTTTAAATATATACAATATTCACAAATAAAAATATTATGAAATAGAAGTTAGTTAATAATTGTTTCTACTTTTGGCAGAAGGCCAGCAATTACCCAGTACATTACTGGTACTTTATTTTATCGACCCCCGTAAGGATGAAAGGCAAAGTTAACCTCGGCGAGATTTGAACTCAGACCGTAAAGGGATGTAACTATGCTAGAAAGCATGGCATCCAACCCTCTACCGATACTGCCAATTCACCAATGATGATGTTATACAATGACCTGTAACTAAATACCACAAGGCATTTTGTTTGATGCTTGAGAAATTTTGACAGTGCATCACCATAGCAACAAGTATACAATAATTGTTTCTACAATAGGCACAAGGCTAGCAATTATCCCAGTGCATTACTGGTACTTTATTTTATCGACCCCCGTAAGGATGAAAGGCAAGGTTAACCTTGGCAGGATTTGAACTCAGAATAGCAAGGGCAATAACTCTATGTGTCAAAGCATGGCGTCCGACCCTTTACCAATACTGCCATTCCACTGCGACAAGTATACAATAATAAGAGAAACTTACTTCATAAGGATTGGAGTTAGCACTAAATAGAAGCTGTTTAGGAGAAACACTGCCTGTATTTTCATCTAAGGTGAAATACTGAAGAGCTTTTTGAGTGCCATTGGTATAAAACTTGATAACGTTTTCAGGATTCTGAAATAAATGAAACAAAAATCAAAATTAATAATAATAAAATAATAATGAAATTATTGTGTACAGTGCTCAGGTGCACTACAACTCATCAAAGGTGCATGTATAGTACATAGAGTAATGTACAAATGTCAGGAAAATGAACAGTGTACAAGTCATGAAATACATGTGTGAGTGTGTGGTGTGGAGGGGGGGGGGGGGGGCATCAGGAATAGTGTTGGTGAATCTCAGGAAGCATGGGGGTTTTAAAGGATGCAGTGTCTCGGCAGCTAACAACTGATGCAGGTAGTTTGTTCCATGCTTCAACAACTCTGAACGTGAAAAATGTTTCCGAAAATGTTTCCGAAAGTCATGGAAGCTGTGCTGTTTTCTGACTTTGTAGGCATGCCCACGACTGTTAGGCACATGGAGATCAAAAAGGTGCTCAGGATTGTTGTTGGCAAGATGGTTAAACATTTTGTGGGTGTTTACCAAGTCAGTTGCCAGACGTTGGAGCTTCAATGTATTCATGCCCAGGGAAGCAAAGTGTTCAGAGTATGGTAGATGCCTGATGGAGGGTATTTGTTTGGTTGCATGTCTCTGAACAGTTTCCAGGCACTCAATGTTCTGAGCAAATTTGTTAGTATGCTATCAGCCAGAAATTCCCCCTAATTATTTTTATTTTCCATCACTGACAAGATATTTTGTCTTTCTATAGAAACCCAAATCTAAAAGTATAAAAGTATATGTGAAAGGATGCTAAAAAGTTTCTGGCTTTGGGTAAAAGAAAATATAGGAGGATCAGTTAATTAGGATGTTAGTCAACATATTCCACTCACAGATTCACACACTTATACAAGGTAGTCCTACCTCTCCTGTAAAAGTAACCGTTCTACCTTTTCACGTTATCCTTAAAACCAGGAACTTTCAACCCACCTTCATACTATATATATTTGGCCATGCAACATTTACTGTCCTGTATTCTAACATAAGAATGATTACAACTATTCAACAGCTAAACAATTGTTGATTGGAAGATGAAAAAAATTCAAATATTTTAGAAAAACTTCCTTTTGGTATTAAATAGTTAAAATGTTTGAATTACAATAGCAAATAGATAGAACTTTTAGATCATATTTAGTAAATATTGTTCAAGCCTCTTCTATCGAAATACTATTGGATTATCAAGATATAGATCTTGAGTTCAAATAACATCTCCAGTTGTGTATTTGGGCCAAAACAACTGATTCTGCATGTTTCAGTTGACTTAATTATGAAGAGTAGGTAGATACCAAACTAGTAATCCAAACAAATTATTTACCTAAACAGATAGGTACCAAACTATTTATACAAACAGATAGGGACCAAACTATTTACCTAAACAGGGAGGTATCAAATTATTTACCTAAACTGGTAGGTTAGGTACCAGATGATTTACCCAAACAGACATCTTATCTGGTGAGAATTATTTTTTGTCCATTTAATGTGATGTGCCTGGAATTATGCCACAGTCTTTAAAAGCCCTTAATTTACAATATATTAAAAACCCTGGATTTACAATATATTTTTTGTTACCATCCCTTACTATTAGAATAAATCCATAATTTTAATGAAATATGAAACTTAGTATTTAAAAAAAAAAAGCCGAAGCAAACAACAACAAAAAGAATGAGAAAGAAGAAAAAGAAAAAAAGAGAATTAAGCAACAAAAAACGAGAGGGGGGGGGGGGGACTCTACACCCCAGTCTAAGCAGTGATTGAACAAAAAAAAAAAAAAAATATATATATATATTTATATCTTACTGTGTTATCATTGTCAGTTGCTAAAATTTTGTAGAAGTTTACACCTGGACTTTGAATGTCATTTACATTAATTCTTTGTTGAAACGTTCCAAACGCAGGTGCGTGGAAATTTCGAATGACATTAATGTTTAAAGTAGCTGTACTACTTAGTGCAGGCTCTCCACCATCTTTTACAAGTACTCTCACCTAGAATAAAGTTAGGTTAAAATTGAATAAAATAAGTATTAGTAAAGGAATAAATAAAGAAAGATTTTTTTTTATTAGCTAGATGACTAAATTTTGAAGGTGAGCGGAGAGTGTTATTTGAAATAGTTTTATTTATTTTATACATATTTAACCCTTTAGCATTTAAACCGGTTATATCCGACCAGAATCCTTCACCTCTTTCTGTTCAAACCGGATGTAACTAGCCACTCATACTTATGTTAAGGTATTGTTCTAAATAATAATAATAATAATAATAATAATAATTGTTTCTACTTTTGACACAAGGCCAGCAATTATCCCAGTGCATTACTGGTACTTTATTTTACCGACTCCATAAAGATGAAAGGCAAAGTTAACCTCGGTGGGATTTGAACTCAGAACGCAAAGGGCCATAATAATAATTATAATATCAAAATCACATAGATTCAATATTATGTGAGATAAAGCCCTTACTGCAAAAATACAATAGTATATATAGAGTAAAGTAAATGCTAAAGGGTTAATGTGCACCACCAAGTCTCTCAATCATTCACATGGCATCACCCGCAATAATGTTGCAAGCATGTTGGTTTGCCTCACAAATTTCTGTTGACCCTTGTGGTGTGGTGTGGATCGATGCACTTGGTGGTGAATTGATGTTTTTTTTCTCTCTCTCGCTTTAGCATTACATTGATAAGGTTCATAGCAATAATTAATTGTTTGTATTTTCATTCTGTAAGAAGTATTCATTAAGTATTATTTATATCATTTATGTCTATATTTTCATTCTGTAAGAAGTATTCATTAAGTATTATTTATATCATTTATGTCTATATTTTCATTCTATAAGAAGTATTCATTAAGTATTATTTATATCATTTATGTCTATATTTTCATTCTGTAAGAAGTATTCATTAAGTATTCTTTATATCATTTATGTTTATATTTTCATTCTGTAAGAAGTATTCATTAAGTATTCTTTATATCATTTATGTCTATATTTTCATTCTGTAAGAAGTATTCATTAAGTATTATTTATATCATTTATGTCTATATTTTCATTCTGTAAGAAGTATTCATTAAGTATTCTTTATATCATTTATGTCTATATTTTCATTCTGTAAGGAGTATTCATTAAGTATTCTTTATATTATTTATGTCTATATTTCATTCTGTAAGAAGTATTCATTAAGTATTCTTTATATTATTTATGTCTATATTTTCATTCTGTAAGTATTATATTAGAAAGTAAGTATTATATAAAGTATTATATAAGTATTATATAAAGTATTATATAAAGTATTATATAAAGTATATATAAGTATTATATAAAGTATTATATAAAGTATTATATAAAGTATTATATAAAGTAGAAACAAGTATTATATTTATATAATGGTTTCTACTTTAGGCACAAGGCCAGTAATTTGGGGGAGGGGAAAGTCGATTAAATCGATTCCAGTACATTACTGGTACTTTATTTTATTGACCCCGTAAGGATGAAAGGCAAAGTTAACCTCGGTGGGATTTGAACTCAGACCATAAAGGGCTGTAACTCTATGCTGTAAAGCATGGTGTCCGACTCTCTGCCAATTCACCAGAATATGTTTTATTATATTTATATAATAAAACATATTGAAACTTTAATGAGCATATGGTGACTATGAAACAAAGTGTGTATGAAGATTATAATTAAACAAACTTTAACAGAATATTTTACTTCAAAATGGTTTAAACTAAATATTCAAATAATGAACATCTACTTAAAAGACAATTTATTACATATTTAAATTAGTAATGAATTTAAATGATAGCATAATGTGAATACAAATATTTAAGAAATGCAAAACAAACAGAAATGGTAAACATGTATTGACAGTTCAATTTGAATATATTCCAATGCTGGTATTTATTTCATTGACCCAGAAGGAAGAAAAAATATATATATTTAAAAAAATGGGAAATTAGACTCTAGACGTTTAAAATTGAATTGCATTCTAAAATTTGTAACAACTGTCTAATCTTTAGTCAATAAATTGTATAAATAATAATGTAAGTTACCGTGTATAAATTTTCATTTTCTTGACTGAGAATTCTTTTCAACACAATTTGGCCAGAATTAGAACCAATGTCAAACATATTCAGTGCCAAGCCATCACCAATGATACTGAAAGTTATCTTGTTGAATGGTGTCTTTGGGGTACAAAGAAGAGACAAAAACATTTACAGCTATTGTTTGTGCTAAATGTAAAATACATATACTGTGTGCTTGCTTTTTACGCGAAGATGCGTTCGTAAACACGGCACATAAAACAAATTCACCTAATTCAAGTCAAATATTTCTGATAAATAAAAAAAAGTTAAAAACCACATGCATTGTAACGATTCCTTCCAGAGAAAGAGAAAATGGGAGACAAGAAGTTAGAAAAAATATAGAAAAAGAATCACATGTACTTTATTTCTTGATCATGAAAGGATGAAAAGCAAAATTATAACCAATCTAAGAACAAAAATTTACTTACCACAGTATCTTTATCTAAAGCAGTAACTTTAAATACATTACTCAAAAATGGTTTAGTTACACTAAGGCTTCTGACTGTTGGCAAGTTAGTGATGACTGGAGGATGTTCATTACGCAGAACCAAAACCTTTACATTTAGTTCGTTGCTGGTTTTTTGAGGAATTCCACCATCTTTTGCAATGACTTTTACCTGAAAGAAGCAGATTGGAGTAGAATAAAATAATTTTCAGATTAATACTGTTATTAAACACATCCAGTACATGCTGTAAAATAGTTGGTGACAGGAAGGGCATCCATCCATAGCAAGCTTGCCAAACAAAGGGTTGGGAGGACCCTTTAGTTGTGTCAGGGACATGACAGCCTCCCTAGTGCTGGTGATCTACATGATAAAAGCACCCAGTACATGCTGTAAAGTGGTTGGTGTTAGGAAGGGCATCCAGCCATAGAAAGCTTGCCAAATGAGGGGTTAGGAGGATCCTTCAATTTGTGTCAAAAGACACAACTTCTCCTATACATAAGCAGAGTACAAACCTCCTCAGCCTGTCTGGGATGTCAGTGGCTCTGCTTCAGTACTGACATGGTCTATGTAGATCTGTCCAACTCTTGCTTGCAAGGAAAGTGAACATTAAATGATGATGATTTAATAAATTCTATGGAATTTGACTCCACCTGAGCATTGATTGTTGTTACTTATTTTATCTGAGATATTGAGATATAAAATATAGAGAAGAATCTGGAAGGATTTGAGTTCAAAACAAAAACAGATAACAAACAAGATATGGTAATGCATTTTTGAGTCAATCAGAGATCTTTTATGAAGTTGTTTGATCAGCTGAATATAGTAGTCTTATTACTCTCAATTCAATTTTAAAAAGTTTTTTAAACCAGTAAATGTGGTCTTATATATAATAGCCAGATCATCTATGTTTGCTCTTCTTAATGTTCACTCTTGAGTACAAACTGTCACATGGTCGGGTTGTTGGCGACTAAACCAGCAACCCCACCAAGTTTACTTGGTGAAAAGGGTGATTTTGGACACCCTGCAGGACAAAAACCAAGACCTGACAAAGGGCGGAAGAACTCACAAGAGTCAATGACCATCTAAAAAATAAACCCTCATTTGGTCATACCATGAGAGTAACTTGGTCAGCCTATGAAGGAATGATGCTAAAGCTGTGAAATCTTGCATGTATTAATTTCAATTCTTCTTATAATTAATAACTGTATTGTTTCTTTCCAGGGACTATATTGAAAAATAAACCTCATTTTGTCATTCCATGAGAGTATCTTACTCAGCCTATAAATTTATCAGCAAATGTTAATGAAATAGAAAGTTAGGAAAAAGAAAAGGATTACATACGGTGAAGGAATTTTGTTTGCAAGGAGCAGCCATTAGGGATTTACTCAGAATTAAGTCACCATTGTTAGGTTCTATGTAGAAACATTGTTTTTCAACGGAACCATCTGTTATAGAATATGTTAAGGTACTGTCAGATCCCTGTGAAAAAAATTAGAAAAAAAAAAAAAAAAATTAATAATTGTTTCTACTTTTGGCACAAGGCCAGCAATTACCCAGTGCATTACTGGTACTTTATTTTATCGACTCCACAAGGATGAAGGCAAAGTTAACCTCAACGGGATTTGAACTCAGACCATAAAGGGACGTAACTATGCTGGAAAGCATGGCGTCCGACCCTCTACCGATACTGCCAATCATTATCATCATCATCATCATCATCATCATCATCATCATGGAAGATGGACGTTAAACGATGAAAATGAAGAGATATATGAAATCAACAAATTCATACACACATAAAAAGAATATCAACATGCGGGTGTTAGCACTCAGCTATACTAGTACCTGGGTATCTATCTATCTAAATATGTATATATTTGTACATATATATTTATATATATAAATTTTGAGTATATGTTGGTTGTTTACCGACACCTCAGTATGCAGATTGGAGCACTCGACGAAGTACGCAGGTTGGTGATTCCAGTTCCTCAGAGAAATAACAACCCAACCAGGAACTGGGCATATCCGAGTATTGACGGAGTTAAACACCTCAACAACATGTGTACCTGTCTCTACCACACCAATTCAAACTGCCTGAAGAGGTCACAGCCATAGATGGCTGTCACCGAAATATATATAGCAGTACACCTTTAATAAACGAAGCTAAATTTTAAATATTTGACTTATTTATTTTATTTTATATTTATATATATATATACAGAGAGAGAGAGATAGATGTATGTATGTATACATATATATATATAGATATACAGATGTATGTATGTGTATATATCTCTTTTACTTTTACCTGTTCCAGCCATCCGGCTGAGGCCATGCTAGGGCACCGCTCTTGGAGTAAATGCTTACAGCACCTAGGATTCCCAAGCGGTCACCCATCTAAGTACTAACTAGGTTCGACGTTGCTTAACTTCGGTGATCAGACGAGAACCGATGTTTTCAGCGTGATATGACCGTAAACATATATATATATATAGATGTATGTATGTAACATGTATCCCAGTACAACCTGTCTCATGGTCGGGTCATTGGCGACTAAACTGGCAATCCCACCAAGGTTTCTTGGTGAGGAGGGTGACTTTGGACATCCTGCAGGACTAAAAACAAAACCTGTCAAAGGGCAAAGGAGCTCTTAAGAGTCAATGGCCATCCAAAATCACCGGGAGAGATAACCCCTTAGCCTTTGTCAAGGCAGAATTCTAGGAGAAGGAAAACTCTGATATAACACCTGCAACCCTGATGGTATCCAATGATGTTGACTTTTTCTTCTTTTTGGTAAATATCATCTTGGTTAAGAGAGTGGGACTGGCTTTGTGCAGTGCCTTTGCTCACTATAAAAGCTTCACGGCACAGGCATTGCTTTATATCTGGAGATCTCTCTGCACTTGTCGTCACATGGTACCATGGGCCCAGCACTATGTGTCAATAATTGTCACAAGTGTAGTGTTTGTACCAGAGTTTTCAAGTCGCAGGCTGGACTAAAAAGCCACACTCGTTCAGCGCATCGGTAAGGGTTCTGCTACATGGATATAAAGTAGTGGCCGTACTCGAAAACGAGTTGGCAGCCACCATATATATATATATATGTGTATGTGTGTTGTTATACTTTAGTTGGGGAGCTCATGCTGTCAATAAAAAGACACGCACCTGTTAGTTTTCACTTCAATTTATTGTAAACTTCCAGTTGGTTAGTTTAATAATTGGATTGTTGTTTGTTTGTTTGTTGTCAAAGCTCTTTGGTCACACATTCTGTCACCTCCTCAGTGACTAATTTGTTATTTCGTGTCTCTCCTTTGTTCTGTCCTACACCATCTTGTTTTTGTAACACAACTCACAAAAAACAAGATGGTGTAGGACAGAACAAAGGAAACACAAAATAACAAATTAGTCACTGAAGAGGTCACAGAATGTGTGACAGAAGAGCTTTGACAATAAACAACTAAACAACCATCCAGATATTAAACTAACCAACTGGAAGTTTATAATAAATTGAAGTGAAAACCAACAGGATTTCTATGTATACC
This sequence comes from Eledone cirrhosa, assembly GCA_964016885.1. NCBI lineage: Eukaryota > Metazoa > Mollusca > Cephalopoda > Octopoda > Eledonidae > Eledone > Eledone cirrhosa. The sequence continues at coordinate 39,798,516 of OZ024752.1, read as the reverse complement.
AATATTTGTTTCAACACATGTTTTCAGATAAAAAATCTTGCAAAACAAATACCAAAACGAAGTGTATATATATATATATATATATATATATATATATATATATATATATATATATATATATATATATATATATATGTATATATATATATATATATATATGTATATATATATATATATATGTATATATATATATATGTATATATATATGTATATATATATATGTATATATATATATATATATATATATATATATGTATATATATATATGTATATATATATATGTATATATATATATGTATATATATATATATATGTATATATATATATGTATATATATATATGTATATATATATATGTATATATATATATGTATATATATATATGTATATATATATATGTATATATATATGTATATATATATATATATGTATATATATATGTATATATATATATATATGTATATATATATGTATATATATATGTATATGTATATATATATGTATATATATATGTATATATATATGTATATGTATATATATATGTATATATATATGTATATATATATATGTATATATATATATGTATATATATATATGTATATATATATATATATATATATATATATATATATATATATATATATATATATATATACATATATATATATATATATACATATATATATATACATATATATATACATATATACAGATTCCTGATGATTTCTAATGAATGAAACAGTTCTAGTCCTGTAGAATCTCATCTATATATATATATATATATATATATATATATATATATATATATATATAGGAACGAGTAGGATCCCGACGGCTGTCCAGAAATAGCCGTCGAAACGGCTTGAGCTCTGCCGTCGTGGTCCTACTCGTTCCTATTACCCACTCTACTACCCTAAGTATTGAGTACTTTGGTGCGTTATGGTCCACCTGGTTCCTTACCACATTTCCTCCGTTATATATATATATATATATATATATATATATATATATATGTGTGTGTGTTCTTTGTATTGTTTGATAACATGTTACAAACTATTTAATACATGCATGTATGTATGTGAGCATATGTGTAAATGTTTTTGTTTTTTGCACATGTGAATATATAACACTATTGTAACAAAACTGAAAATTACTTACAAATCCATCAGCATCTGTAGCAGTTAGTTTTTTTATCACCTCACCAAAGGGTATAGTTTCTAAAACACTCACAGTAATAACAGTAGGATTGAATATTGGAGCATTTTGATTTGAACTGGTCTTAGTAATTAGTACAGTTGTCTCATTAAACCGAGATGGTATACCACCATCACTGGCACGAACGCGAACCTAGGAATAAAATATTTTAAATTGTATTAAAAATCTAATCATGTTTCTAATTTTTTTTAGGGAGCGGAAAATGTCTTAAATTAACTCCAGAAGGGTAAAAGGCAAAGTTGATCAATAATAATTATTTCTACTATTGGCACAAGGCCAGCAATTACCCAGTGCATTACTGGTACTTTATTTTATCGACCCAATAGGGATGAAAGGTAAAGTTAACCTCGGCAGGATTTGAACTCAGAAAGTAAAGGGCCATAACTCTATGCTGTAAAGCATAGAGTTGGTGTCTGACGCTCTACCAATACTGCCAATTCACCACCCTGATCAATAATAATAATTTCTAATTTAGGCATAATGCCAACAATTTGGAGGAAAGGGAAATGTCGATTAAATTGACCCCAATACTTGAAAATATCCCATCCATCCGTAAGATCAGATGATCACCATTTTCCCTGCTTGCAAGGGTAGGACAGGAATTGATTATGGCTTGATTTCTACAGCTGGATGCCCTTCCTAACATCAACCTCATTTACAGTGAGTGCTGGGTGCTTTTTTTCCATGGCACCTCCACGACTACTTTACAGTGGAATGATAGGGAACCCAGTCCCTATCATCTTATTTCTACAGCTGAGTAAACTGAAGCAAAGTGAAATAAAGTGTCTTGCTCAAGGAAACAACACATCACCCGGTCTGAGAATTGAACTCACAACCTTTCGATTGCAAGCCCAATGCTCTAACCACTAAGCCATGTGCCTCCGTAAGTAGACAAAGAATACACTGATATATATATATATATATGAATGAAAAGATTCAGGACCCCGATGGGTGAGCTCTGGTGGTTTCAACAACTAGATCCGAATGCGTTCGGATCTAGCTTTCGAAACTGGTACTTTTTGTTGTTACACCTACATGGTCACTTTACACTGTGGGCTGGGTGCTTTTTGTCATGACACCTATATGACCAATTTACAGTGTGGGCTGGGTGCTTTTTGTCGCGACACCTATATGACCACTTTACAGTGTGTACTGGTGCTTTTTGTCGTGACACCTATATGACAAATTTACAGTGTGGGCTGGGTGCTTTTTGTCGCAACACCTATATGACCACTTTACAGTGTGTACTGGTGCTTTTTGTCGTGGCACCTATACGACCACTTTACAGTGTGGACTGGGTGCTTTTTGTCGCGACACCTATATGACCACTTTACACTGAGTACTGGGTACTTTTTGTCATAGCATCTATATGACCACTTTACAGTGTGGGCTGGGTGCTTTTTGTCATGACACCTTCATGACCACTTTACAGTGTGGATTGTGTGCTTTTTGTCATGACACCTACACAACTACTTTACTGTGCGTACTGGTGCTTTTTGTCATGGCAACTAGTTATGTATGTAAAACATGTGAGGAATAAAAAGGTCAGAGGGTTACTTTTGTATATATTTGGGCTTGTTTACAATGAGAACTAAGAGTAATTTATTCACTACCATTTAGTGTTTTGAGTTTTTTTGCTGAATGTTGTTATCTCACTTGTTAAAATTTATGGAAGAAGAAAAATACACCATTAAAAATCTACTTGCATGCTCACCTTGAAACTACTTTCTGTACCAGAAGGGATATTATTCACAATTATTTGACCATTTTGTTTATTAATGCCGAAGTACTGAGGTGCTGAATCATCACCAGTAATACTATAAGTAATCATGTTTAAGGGAGCTCTCTAGTAGAAAAAAATACAACAAATATATTAAAATCAAATACGAAAATAAAAACCTATTTATAAGGTCATCTCACAAGAGATGCTTGCTAATTGCCTTGATACTAAATATGAATCCTCATAATAATCAGTAGCTGTTCAATATACTAAATATACTAAATAACCACAAATATCAATTAATTCTTACTTTATAATCTTACCATAAGTTAACAGCAATATAAAAATGAATTGTTAAAAGATCTATAACTGGTAGGATATTAGCCAAA
>OZ024752.1:39755193-39790193 GCA_964016885.1 Eledone cirrhosa | reverse complement strand
TAATTGGAAAATTTGCCCAAATGAACATCAAGCCACTACCTGCAGCCTCAGATAATCAGAACATATTGGAGGGTCCTTGCTGTTCACAGAGGGCATGCCGTTTGAAGAGTTCCAAAAAAGGGGGCTGGACTAATCTTCTTTATCTAGCCTTGGAAACTCTTCTAGATAGTACCTAGTGCTCCTATGATGATGGGAACAACCTTTTAACTCCACCCTAAACATAATTTCAAGGTAATGTAGAGATTTAACACTGGGTAAACTAAGCCTATAACTAATTTCCTATAACCCTTTAGCATTTACATTATTCTATATTTTCTATTATATTTATGTGGTAAAGGCTCTATCTTATATAATTATCTCACTTAATATCGAATCTACGAGATTTTGATATTATCTATTTTGAGAACAATACCTTAACATGAGTATGAGCAGCCAGTTATGGTCAGTTTGAACAGAAAGAAGTGAGAGAATTCTGGCCGGATATGGCTGGTTAATATCAGACATTCGTATTTCTGTCTTATAATTTACCATTTTTCTATTCAAGTAAAGGTTGTGAAACCATCAAATTAAAGTGTATGTCAGGATTCTAGTAGTAGTAAAAAATTAAGGAGGACTCATAGCTGTTTTCCTTCTTAATAAAATTAAGTTTCTCAATAAAGGATGCTTTCTTCATCAATACAAAGCAATATCAGTTGTGTATGCCATATGGTTTGAATTAATAAGCTATAAGCCATGGTTCCAATATAAAACATCTTTCTATTTCAAACTATGGAATTATTACTTACTGTGTATTCATCAATAGGATACTTATTGAAATTATCTTTCAAAATAATTCTTCCAGAAGAAGGGTCGATGAAAAACATGGATTTTGCATTTGCATCACCAAATATACTATATCTGATTACACCAAATACCTATTTTTGTAAGAAAAAGAAAGGAAAGATTAAACAAAAATATATATTTTTACACACAACGAAATTTCAAAATTTCAAAATAGCAGCATTATAAATATTTTGTTATACCAATAATTTCTTTTTCCATTTATTTGTTGGAAAAAAGGAAAACATTCTCAAACCATAAACTTAACCCAAATGTTTGCAGCAGAATGAACACTGCTAAAAGCATCTAAGGACCAGCAGGTGGTGTTAAACTGGGTTCATAAGAAATCAAGACTGAAAGATGTCCTCACAGCAGCCAGTTTCTGTACCTCCTTCAGGTGATCGATCATCACAATGTATTGTGACATGTACTTGTTGGCCAGAGTAAAGGACCACTAATTTGAACCATTCAGTATCATGTGATCAGTCTATCAAATTTGTCCCTTATTGTCTCTTTTGTATATATTGACTGGAGAGCCACTATTGTGGAAAGTAGAGACATGGGGGAAAATCTTACTTGAACTAGGATGCAAAAGATCTATGTTGGTATATGCAGGCACATTGAAGTGATCCATTGACTCTAAAGGCATAAAAGACAATAACAGGAGCAAAAATCAAACAAAAAAAATCAATGGGACTTCAGCCAGGCATCTAGAGAGGCAGGTCCCTGTCAGAAACAGTATAATGGAGTGCTAGACAGACAGACATCTGGAAAGGCAGATCTATACAAGCCAACACTGTCATGGACTGTTGGACAGACAGACAAACATCTGGAGAGGCAGATCTATGTCAACCAACACTGTCATGGACTGCTGGACTGACAGACATCTGGAGAGGCAGATCTATGTCAACCAACAGTGTCGTGAAGTGCTGGACAGACAGACATCTGGAGAGGCAGATCTATGTCAACCAACAGTGTTGTGAAGTGCTGAACAGACAGACATCTGGAGAGGCAGATCTATGTCAACCAACAGTGTCATGGACTGCTGGACAGACAGACATCTGGAGAGGCAAATCTATGTCAACCAACAGTGTCATGGACTGCTGGACAGACATCTGGAGAGGAAGATCTATGTCAACCAACAGTGTCATGAAGTGCTGGACAGACAGACATCTGGAGAGGCAGATCTATGTCAACCAACAGTGTTGTGAAGTGCTGGACAGACAGACATCTGGAGAGGCAGATCTATGTCAACCAACAGTGTCATGGACTGCTGGACAGACAGACATCTGGAGAGGCAGATCTATGTCAACCAACAGTGTCATGGACTGCTGGACAGACAGACATCTGCAGAGGCAGATCTATGTCAACCAACAGTGTTGTGAAGTGCTGGACAGACAGACATCTGGAGAAGCAGATCTATGTCAACCAACAGTGTCGTAGACTGCTGGACAGACAAACAGACAGACATCTGGAGAGGCAGATCTATGTCAACCAACAGTGTCGTGAAGTGCTGGACAGACAGACATCTGGAGAGGCAGATCTATGTCAACCAACACTGTCATGGACTGCTTGACAGACAGACATCTGGAGAGGCAGATCTATGTCAACCAACAGTGTTGTGAAGTGCTGGACAGACAGACATCTGGAGAGGCAGATCTATGTCAACCAACAGTGTCATGGACTGCTGGACAGACAGACATCTGGAGAGGCAGATCTATGTCAACCAACAGTGTTGTGAAGTGCTGGACAGACAGACATCTGGAGAGGCAGATCTATGTCAACCAACACTGTCATGGACTGCTGGACAGACAGACATCTGGAGAGGCAGATCTATGTCAACCAACACTGTCATGGACTGCTGGACAGACATCTGGAGAGGCAGATCTATGTCAACCAACAGTGTCGTGAAGTGCTGGACAGACAGACATCTGGAGAGGTAGATCTATGTCAACCAACAGTGTTGTGAAGTGCTGGACAGACAGACATCTGGAGAAGCAGATCTATGTCAACCAACAGTGTCATGGACTGCTGGACAGACAGACATCTGGAGAGGCAGATCTATGTCAACCAACAGTGTTGTGAAGTGCTGGACAGACAGACATCTGGAGAGGCAGATCTATGTCAACCAACAGTGTCATGGACTGCTGGACAGACAAACAGACAGACATCTGGAGAGGCAGATCTATGTCAACCAACAGTGTCGTGAAATGCTGGACAAACAAACAGACAGACATCTGGAGAGGCAGATCTGTCAACCAACAGTGTCATGGACTGCTGGACAGACAAACAAATTAAATTACTTAGTGTGTGGAGGCACATGGCTTAGTGGTTAGAGTATTGGTCTTGCAATCGAAAGGTTGTGAGTTCAATTCGCAGACCGAGTGATGTGTTGTTTCCGTAAGCAAGACACTTTATTTCACATTGCTCCAGTTTACTCAGCTGTAGAAATGAGATGATAGGGGCTGGGGTCCCTATCATTCCACTGTAAAGTGGTCGTGTAGGTGCCACGGAAAAAAAAGCACCCAGCACTCACTGTAAATGAGGTTGGTGTTAGGAAGGGCATCCAGCTGTAGAAATGAAATGATAGGGACTGGGGTCCCTATCATTCCACTGTAAAGTGGACGTGTAGGTGCCACGGAAAAAAAAGCACCCAGCACTCACTGTAAATGAGGTTGGTGTTAGGAAGGGCATCCAGCTGTAGAAATGAGATGATAGGGACTGGGGTTCCTATCATTCCACTGTAAAGTGGACGTGTAGGTGCCACGGAAAAAAAAGCACCCAGCACTCACTGTAAATGAGGTTGGTGTTAGGAAGGGCATTCAGCTGTAGAAATGAGATGATAGGGACTGGGATCCCTATCATTCCACTGTAAAGTGGACGTGTAGGTGCCACGGAAAAAAAAGCACCCAGCACTCACTGTAAATGAGGTTGGTGTTAGGAAGGGCATTCAGCTGTAGAAATGAGATGATAGGGACTGGGGTCCCTATCATTCCACTGTAAAGTGGACGTGTAGGTGCCACGGAAAAAAAAGCACCCAGCACTCACTGTAAATGAGGTTGGTGTTAGGAAGGGCATTCAGCTGTAGAAATGAGATGATAGGGACTGGGGTCCCTATCATTCCACTGTAAAGTGGACGTGTAGGTGCCACGGAAAAAAAAGCACCCAGCACTCACTGTAAATGAGGTTGGTGTTAGGAAGGGCATCCAGCTGTAGAAATCAAGCCAGAATCAGTTCCAGTCCCACCCTTGCAAGCAGGGAAAAGCGGACGTAAAATGATGATGATGATGATGATGATGATGATGATGTCTGGTTTTGAGTATCAATAAAGTTTACTTACACCAGTATCTTTATCTGTTGCATTTACTTGAAACACTAAAGAATTGACTACTTGAAACACAGAAAGAGTTCTTTGATAAGGAATTCCATGAAATATTGGAGCATGCTTGTTTCTAATTATATCCAAAGTTACAGTTGCTGTGTTTGTGGCTGAAAATGCAGGATCTCCTCTGTCTATTGCCGTAACCAGAAACTGAAAATTAAATGCATTCAATATTAATATACAAATCTTTTATTTTATTTTTTTTTACTGGGTTTTGGAATTCATCTCTCCCAGAGAATCACTTTTAATTATTTTAATTGATTACATTGACTACAAAAATTAGTAAAACTGGCTTACTTACCAGAAGATTAAAATAATCTATGATATATGAGCATAAATATATATATATATATATATATATATATATATATATATGAGATTACTAGAAATATCATACATTATAAAATGAATATAATGGGTTGGCGTCTCGATATGTAAACTAAACGACTAATTCTGGTTTTTGAAAAAAAGACCAAGGGAGACAACTTAGAAAAATTACCGATTTTCCATTCTCCACCCCAGTTCTTATTATTTGGGACCCAAGAGAACATTTAATAAAAACATTTCTATTATAGTGAAAAATAAACAAATGCTACTAACACTGAATTTATCAACTGCTGTTTTACCCAAATCCCCAGCAAGAACAACACCTCCTGTTGATGAATCAACCCTGAAATACTTTGAAGCTTCTTCTTGAGGACGAATTGTGTCCTTCATTTTGTAAACTATTTGATTAAATGGTGCCTGCAAACAGAAAATTTAGACATTGTTATCATTATCAATATTATTATTATCAATATTATTATTATTATTATTATTATCATTATTATTATTATTATAAAGTACCAGTAATGCACTGGGTAATTGCTGGCCTTGTGCCAAAAGTAGAAACAATTATTATTATTATTGTTCGAGTCTCAGTCATTGATGTTATTTAACTGGAAAGTTTGTTCAAATGAAACATCAGCCTCAGATATTCAGGACATATTAGAGGGTTCATGCTGTTCCCAGCAAGCATGCCTTTTGAAGTGTTCCAAAAAAGGGGCTGAACTAATGTTCTTTAATCATCCTTAAAAACTCTTTGAGATAGTACCTAGTGCTCCTATGACATTCGGGACAACCCTGATCTCTTGACAATCCCAAATCCTTTATAATTCCCACTTTAAATCCTGGTATCAGTTAATTTTCTCCTTCTCCTTTTCTTGCACTCTTGTGTCAAAGAAGCAGGCTACATCTACAATCAGGCGCAATCCTTTTTCCTTGTCAAAAACCATCAGGTTGATATTATTATTGGGGCGCTGAATTGGCAGAGTATCGGCATCTTTTGAGATATGAAATAAGAAGTGGAGACTTCTGGTTTCTTTGGCCCTAGGGCTACCTCCCTACTTATCACCATAGGTCCTGAGCTGACGAGCCAAAGGTGTGAGCCTTGCAAGATGGAATGGCACTTCCAGTACATCTCCTTTACCATCCTCTGGGGAAATGCCTTCTCCATTATGTCCACCGGGGACATGGGGCAGCTAGCACATGGGACCCCATTTGCTCATAATAGTGAGAGATGGGGAGGGAAAGAGACAGATGAGGGCAATGACAGTGGGAGTTAGGCTCCTCTGTGTTTGGACATGGTGTACGTGTATGTGTATGCTTACTGTCTTATCATATAGATATATTTATTCTCCATTGTTTCTCAGTTAGATATAACAGCTGACATTTGTAGTTTAAACCCATTTATTTATCTATTCTTTTTTAATGCCTGCCCAAATTGAGGTGTGTCTTATAAGCTGTAAAATCGGGTACATCTAAAGGCAATAATATCAAATAATTAATTAGAGAAAAGAAAAAGAAGCACAAAAGTTAACTGAGTTGTCTTTAGAAACAAAAGAATAATAACTTAGTATTATACTTACAAATTTATCATCATCTTTAGCTATCATTTTTACTATTGTTTGTCCTACCAATTCGTTTTCAGTAACATCCTTCTGATAGTTTGTTTTTACAAAGGTTGGTTTAAATAAATTTCGCTGTATGATAATGCTAGCCAAAACTGTAGCAGATTTAGCAGGTTTTCCATTATCAAAAGCAACAATGCGTCCCTATAAGAGAAAATCAAGTGTGCTATAGATATGAAAATGTAATGGATATAATTTGGAAAATATTCTTATAGAAATTTATACATTTTCTTTAATATGGAAAATTTAATAGATAGTATTTGTAATATTTTCAAACTTACTTGAAAACTGGGTATGGGAGTGCTGTCAAGAACAGACTTTACTCTGAAAATCCCATTATGAAAATCAAAAAATGTTCCAGTATCATCATCACCAATAAGTTTGTAATTGACTTTATTAAAGTTTTCATTCTGAAAGATAAATATAATTATTTTGTGTTCAATATATCTATTAAAACTGCTTCATTGAAATACTATATGCATCACAAGAATAATGTGTACATACTCCTAGAAGGAGTATGTTTTCATCTTGTTTAATTAGTTTAATTCAATAGATCAAAATTCATAGATTGAGGAGAACATAAATACACAAGATACAACTTATTCCCTTGATTTTTTCCCAGTTATCAGCCAACCTCATTTTCTCCATCTTTCTCCCTGACCATTCCTTGATATTGTTCATCCACTACCTTTATGATCTTCCTATACTTCTTTTCCTGGAGATTTGTCCAAGATTGGATATTTTTGCTACTGTTAGGATATCATAGTGTCATGTTACATAACCAAATCAATCTATTATTACTCAGTCTTCCCAACAATTTCTTTCTTAACACTTGTGTTAAGTTTAATGTACTGGCTACCTATGAGTGCAAGCTCTGCAAAGTGGAGTGACTGCTCCCGTGTGTCTCTCTCACCATCCTCTTGGGCAATGTCTTCTCCATCCTGTCAACCAGGAACATGAGGTGGACTGTCCCTTAAGATATGCTGTTTGTTTGAAGTTTAAATTTCAAGAAAGTTGAGAGTTATATATATATTTATCTATCTATCTATCTATCTCTCTATATATATACATATACATAAATATATAAATATATCTATATATATATATATATAATACGAAGAGGGTGTTTGACTCAAACACGCTCCAGTATTCTAATCCTTATATATATATATATATATGTATACAAATACATAAATATATAAATATATCTATATATATATATATATATATATACATATATGTATATATATATATATATATATATATATATATATATATATATATATATATATACATATATACATTAACGTCATCATCATCATTATCAACATTTTATGTCTGCATTTCCCTGCTTGCAAGGGTGGAATAGGTCCTATTCAACACACCATCTCTCCACTTGTCACGGTCCTTCAGCTATCTGAGGTCTGCTCTCACCACTTCTGCCCATGTTTTTAGTGGTCTTCCTCTACTGCGTCTTCCTTCAACTGGCATTTCTTGGCACTTCTTTACCCAGCGGTCATCGTCCATGCGCACTACATGTCCATACCATCTCAGTCTTCTCTCCCGCACACTACAACTTATCCCTCTTAAACACAGTTTCTCTTTCAACACATGCTTGATTGTTCACATACATTGACATTGCACATCCAAAGGGGCATGCTTGCTTCATTTCTCTCCAGCCGTCGCATATCCTCTGCAGTTGCTGCCCATGTCTCACTACCATGCAGCATCGCGCACCTCACACAGGCATCATATAACCAGCCTTTCATACGCAGGGAGAACCCCCTTCTTCCTCAGCAGAGGAAGCAGCTCCCTAAACTTCTTCCAACCCATCCTTATTCTAGATACTATGGCCTCGGAACACCTCCTCCCATACTAATCTGATCACCTAGGTACCGGAAGCTATCAGCCACTTCTATAGAACCTACCTGCATTTGAAAAATGTGTCTATCAATGCGACTTCTACTGTCAAATTTTCCTGTACATCTACAGCATACTTATTTTTCCCTACCTGTTAGTTTGTCTGCTATCCCACTACATCTCTTGTGTACTCAATATCTACATTGTGTACATTTTATAGAATTTATGCCAGTTCCTTTTCTACATATCGAACATGGCCATTTCCCTGAGGGAATCAGAGTTTTGTCCTCTGTTCTACTAAGCAACACTTTTGTCTTAGTTAGGTTCATTCTCAGTCCTCTTAATTTCAACTGCTGTTTCCATAGCCAGAATTTATTTTCTAGCTTCTCTACAGATTCTGCTATAAGAACCAGATCGTCAGCATAGAGAAGTTCCCATGGGCAGCCAGTCTTAAACTCCTCTGTTATGGCTTGGAGGACTATAATGAACAAGAGCGGGCTGAGGACCGAACCCTGATGTACTCCTACTTGTATCTGGAATTCCTCACTAAACTCCATTCCTACCCTCACTTTACTGACATATATATATATATATATATATATATATATATATATATGAATCTATATAAATATATCTATATCTATCTATATAAATATATAAATATATCTATATCTATATCTATCTATCTATATATTTCTATATCTATCTATATTTCCCTCTCTCTCTCTCTCTCTCTCTCTCTATCTTTATATATATACGGATGGCTGAAACAGGTAAAAGAGTAAAAGAGTAATATATGCCACAACATCCAGGCCGAAACAAATGAGATCGTGTAGGTGTCACAACAAAAAACACACAGTCCACGCTGTAATGTGGTCGTGTAGGCAACATGGTAAAAACCTCCCAATCCCACACTGTAAATGAGGTTGGTGTTAGGAAGGGCATCCAGCTGTAGAAAACCCACCAGACAGTCCTATGCGAGCAAGGCAACCACTCTTGCCTCAAGTGGGAAAACTCCCGTCCAAACCCATGCAAGCGTGGAACATGGACGTTAAACGATGATGATGATGATGATGATGATATATATAATTTTTCTCCACAAAATCAGAACACATTTCACCAAATAATGGCGAAATTAGGTATTTTGAAACGGATCATCAGTGAGGGAATTTCAAAACTACCCAATCTCTTCAATGCAGGGGTGAAAGTGGCTAAATGTATATGGTATCAATATATGAATTTAGCACCCGCAACGACATGAAAGGGTTCTCTTCCACTAGAAATAGCAGTGTGACCTCTTGATATATTAAACAGCTCACCAAATAAGGAGCAGAAATATTATTGTTACATTCAAAGTATGATTTTGTGGAGAATACATATGAGGGAAATATATTGATCGTTATCAGGTATTTTGTTTTAATTTTTTATTAAATTTAATAAGATACTCAACGAATTATGTTATCTTACATTCAGTGAAGATTGTCTCTAGTTTAAGTTTTGATATCATCATCATCATCATCTTCGTTTAACGTCCATCTTCCACGCTAGCATGGGTTAGACATATATATGTGTGTGTGTGTGTGTATTTATATTAGTAGTTTTACAACAAGCTGGGCATGAAATTGCTCAGAAATTTTATTGAGTTAATTAACACATCAAAGCAAATACTTACAGTATCACTGTCAATGGCTTTTACTTGAAGAACTGAAGTTTGTAGAGCAGTTCTTTCTGAAATAGTAACTGTATAGTTAGGCTGCTGAAATTGAGGTCCAAATTTATTTCTGATTATGGTTATTTCAACAGTTGCTGATTGTAAAGCAGGCTTTGAAGGAATTCCATTATCTTTAGCTAAGACACTGAACTGAAAATATCAAGCAAACATAAGAATTAGTTAAAATATGAATAGCAATTACAAAATGAAGAGAATCTACAAGATGTATGAGGGAGTGCTGAAAAGTCCCTGATTTTAACGGTATCACGATTGGGTACAGCTGTTACCTTTACAAGTGAGCTAGGACCATTGCAATAAGTGTGTGAATCTGAGTATGGAATATGTTGAATAAAATTTATAATTAACTGATCCTCCTGTATTTTCTTTTACCCAAAAGCCAGGAACTTTTCAGCACCCCTTCATATGTGTTTTTCTTAATGACTTGGTCAAGTGGATGGGGCTGTGCTGATGTATTTTGCAGGCTGTCTCAGACTGGTGAGACCTATATTGTTGATGTTCCTTTTGAAAGGTAGTAAGTTTTACAGCTGGAGGAAAACATTGGGAGGCAGAGAAGAAGGTAGGATTTCCAGATAGACAATAGTCTGAGGAAAAAGGAATGAATAAGGAGTTTAATGCAGGACTGAAAGAGTGGTTCAACATGGGTGATAAAATGATGATTGAGTTGTGAGGGCATGAAAGGATGTGGCTTGAGATCAGTCAGCTCTAAAGAGCAAAAGCTATAGTAATAGGAATAAAAACAGTAGAATGAAGAGACATCATTGGTTGTGGGCCAATAAGCGATTTCATACAAATGAGGTGGGTAGCTTTTACATTTCTTTCAGTATATCATATTTGGACCATAATCTCCAATAGAAATTTCACAGTAAATTATAGTCAACATCATAAAATATGTTTGAATGCAGCAGATTTCTTCCAGAGAAGGACAGAGTGAGAGAATGGAAGGAAGTTAGAAAGAGATATAGAGGAAGAATTGACCCAGTACTCAGCTGGTACTTTTTTTATTGATCTCGCATGGATGAAAGGAAAAGTTGACCTCAGCGGGATTTGAACTCAGAGAGCAGAAAGCGGAAATGAATACCAGAAAGCATTCTATCCAACATTCTAATGACTTTACCTATTCACCACCTATAATGTAATTATGTTTAAGAACAAATATCATTCCTTACTCTGAAATCGTTACTGGCAACATTGTTCAATGGCATTTGTAGACTGAGATTCCCACTTATTTCATTCAAATAAAAATATTCTTTAGGATCTAAATTGTTGTTGCTTGGACCAATTGAATACTTGATTGTTTGCTGCACAATAAAAAATAGTTTATTTTTATTATTATTTTTATAACAATGTTTAACTTCTTAATAACATCTGAAGAGAATTGCATATTTTAAAAGATGATTTAATATATTTTATCCAAAAGATACAAAAGAAAACTTTCCAGTTTATTAGACATGCTTATTAAATCTGAATGCAACATGGCCAAATACAGTAAAACCTTGCAGTATGAGTGCCCCAATGTACGAGTAATTTGGTGTACGAGCTGAGGCTTGGGCAAATTTTTGTCTTGCAGTACAATTGGATATCCGCAGTATGAGCGAGTTTCATGCAAGAATCTACTAGTCGGTGCTGAGCTCGCACACATTCTCCCAACAAGCGCAGCCTCTGCTCGCTCAGTTCACATGTTTATCTTGTGGCAGCATCCCTATTGTGTTTTCCCAGTGTTTTTTCTTTTAGTTTTGTCTGTTTTTTGCTGTTATTTTATAATAATTAGTGGGAGAAAACCCATAAAAATAATTTTGGGGTGGTTTTCGGGTGCTGGAATGGATTATTTATATTTTAATTAATTTCAATGGAGATAAATTGATTTGTAAAACGAGTAAATCATAAAACGAGCTCGGAACGAATTGAACTCGTACTGCGAGGTATCAAAAAGTTCACTTCCCAATGATAAGGCTTAAAACATTGAATATACATGCCAAAAGAAATATGTTGTATACAAGAGCTTTCAGTGATGAGACCAATGTCATATGATACAGAATTAATAAGTATGAAAATATATAACTTACACCGATGTCTAGATCATTTGCAGTCACTTTCAGGATGCTTGTCCCTACGTCAATTGTTTCTAAAATAATAACTGAGTAAACTATGGGTTGAAACACAGGATAATTTGGATTTCTGTTCACTCGTATTTCCAAAACTGTTTCTGTTGTACGAGCTGGTCGAACACTATCATAAGCTATGATACCAAGCTGAAAGTTAAAATAATATTATATGTATATATATATATATATATATGTATTTATTAAAATAAGAGATTAAAGTTTAAGCAAAGAATCACTGCTTTCACCCTTAACAGGATCTTCTGAAACTAAAAAAAAATCAATCTGTGGACACAGAAGTAAATATATAGTGCAGATAATAAGCGTATTTATCCATGGAGGTTACATTGTAATGCTGTGAGAATAAACTGGCTTAAGCAATCCCGAAGCACTTCACGTCAGTAGCATATCCCCAATGAAATGTTAGTGATTAGGTATAACAGAGTTTCTATTTCTGTAATATTGTTAAGATAGTGTTAGTTTTATATAATTGTTTCATTGCCTAAGAAATATTTCAATGACATGGTTATGCAATGGTTGTATAATTGGCAGTATCCATGTGACATCATCAGATGCTCATACAATTATGAGGCGTAGTAATTCTGATATACCGCTGGTAATGTAATACCATCTTGATATGGTACTATTTAACCTATTGCATAACCACTTCACGTAATTGTGTTAGCATCTGAAGATATCGCACTGCTGCCTTCCAGTTAATGATGCAAACATTACATAATAACTACCCACGATATCAACAAAAAAATATGTAATAAAATCAGTTATGTAAACATAACATGTCTTAACATTTTGTATATATATATACACACACACATATACATTATATATATATACATACATGCACGCATACATATATACATACATACATGGACCAAAGTATGACTGAACTTGGATTTGCGGACAAAAAGCGCAGCTCCCTAATTCAGAGTCTACAAATGGCTGCGATAGCTGGCACCTTCAAAATTTGCAAAACATTCTTGCGATTCAAGGAATGACAATTTCTTTTCTTTTACAACCTTGCCACAAGGAAGGTGGCCGGTCAAAAAAAATATACTCGAAATTAAGAGAAAGAGATAACACACATACATACATACATATAATGTATAAAGCCAAGTTCTTGGCTTTGAAGCATTGAAAATATATATAAATATATAAGTATAATGGATAATGTGCTCAAACACAGAAATGCTTTAAAATAGCTTATAAAATAAGGTGAAAACCCTTAAAAGATGGAAAAAGAAGTTGCCATTAGCTGTTATGAGGAATTGAACCACATATCTCCTAGTATCTGTGGCACCAGAGGCAGGAGTCAGGATATTCACAAGGCCCTGGCTGTCAGAATGTCTTATGAATTGGATCTCACTGGGAGGGAGGATGTCTCTTGAAGGTTTGGCTGAAAGGAAGGTCTCTGTGTGTGTGTGGTGCAAGTTTATGCACCAAACAGAGATCCCAAATATAGATCATTCCTTAATGAAGTTACTGCAAGCAGGAACTAGTGGAGGAGGAGGTGAAATGCTACCAGCTAGATATAGTTGGGGTTTCTTCAACAAAGTTCTATAGATTTTGATAGAGGTTAGACTAAGTGAAATAATGAACTAATAAGTCAAAATTGTGTTCAATACACTGATAGGAGATATGCCAATAGAATGCTTACCTTGTATATAGATGCCGTATCATCATTAATCTTACTCTTCACAGTAATTGATCCAGTGTTTTTATTAACTTGAAAATAGCTTGGGGCTGATAATTGTCCATTAATTTCATATTGAATTTTACCCTGACAGAAAGATAATTTTTTTTTAAATATGCAAGAATGTAATATGAAACAGAATCTAATTTTGATATGTTACGAATTTAATATGTTATGAATTTAATGTGTTATGAATTTAATGTGTTATGAATTTAATGTGTTATGAATTTAATGTGTTATGAATTTAATGTGTTACGAATTTAATGTGTTATGAATTTAATGTGTTACGAATTTAATGTGTTACGAATTTAATGTGTTACGAATTTAATGTGTTACGAATTTAATGTGTTATGAATTTAACGTGTTATGAATTTAACGTGTTATGAATTTAATGTGTTATGAATTTAATGTGTTATGAATTTAATGTGTTACGAATTTAATGTGTTACGAATTTAATGTGTTATGAATTTAACGTGTTATGAATTTAATGTGCTATGAATTTAATGTGTTACGAATTTAATGTGTTACGAATTTAATGTGTTACGAATTTAATGTGTTATGAATTTAATGTGTTATGAATTTAACGTGTTATGAATTTAATGTGTTATGAATTTAATGTGTTATGAATTTAATGTGTTATGAATTTAACGTGTTATGAATTTAATGTGTTATGAATTTAACGTGTTATGAATTTAATGTGTTATGAATTTAATGTGTTATGAATTTAATGTGTTATGAATTTAACGTGTTATGAATTTAATGTGTTATGAATTTAACGTGTTATGAATTTAACGTGTTATGAATTTAATGTGTTATGAATTTAATGTGTTATGAATTTAACGTGTTATGAATTTAATGTGTTACGAATTTAACGTGTTATGAATTTAATGTGTTACGAATTTAATGTGCTATGAATTTAATGTGTTATGAATTTAATGTGCTATGAATTTAATGTGTTATGAATTTAACGTGTTATGAATTTAACGTGTTATGAATTTAATGTGTTATGAATTTAATGTGTTATGAATTTAATGTGTTATGAATTTAACGTGTTATGAATTTAATGTGTTATGAATTTAATATGTTATGAATTTAATGTGTTATGAATTTAACGTGTTATGAATTTAATGTGTTATGAATTTAACGTGTTATGAATTTAACGTGTTATGAATTTAATGTGTTATGAATTTAATGTGTTATGAATTTAACGTGTTATGAATTTAATGTGTTACGAATTTAATGTGCTATGAATTTAATGTGTTATGAATTTAATGTGCTATGAATTTAATGTGTTACGAATTTAATGTGTTACGAATTTAATGTGTTATGAATTTAATGTGTTATGAATTTAACGTGTTATGAATTTAACGTGTTATGAATTTAATGTGTTATGAATTTAATGTGTTACGAATTTAATGTGTTACGAATTTAATGTGTTATGAATTTAATGTGTTATGAATTTAACGTGTTATGAATTTAATGTGTTATGAATTTAATGTGTTATGAATTTAATGTGTTATGAATTTAATGTTATGGATTTAATTGGCGGGGGTCGGTGTCATCATCATCATTATCATCATTACAACCATTTAACATCCATTTTTCATGCTAACATGGGTTATTTGACCTGTGCCATTGTGAGACAAGCCAAGTTAAATTACCATGTTTTGTGCCCATGTTATGAATTTGATGTTATGAATTAGTTTTCCTTTGTTCTTAGGCTAATCAACTGATGTTTACTTTAAAGAATACTATATATTCTCAAGAGTTCTAGTGAGTGACAGAGAAGAGAGATACACAATCTTGACAAAAGGGTAATAACCCAGAAACAATATTATTGTCAATTGTTTCTCTCTGTCACTTTTAGAACAAGAGGGTGACGATAATCATCTAAAACACATAGTGTAATGAGGCTGTTTGCTTGCAAACGAATAAAATATTATTATTATTCGATATAAAACTCATGAATGCATATATAAATATATATACACAAATCATATTTAAAATGCTGGAGAGAACAACAAAGATTTATGAATACATGTATATATTTAATTGTTTCTACTTTTGGCACAAGGCCAGCAATTACCCAGTTCATTACTGGTACTTTATTTTATTGACCCAGTAAGGATGAAAGGCAAGGTTAACCTTGGCGGGATTTGAACTCAGACCATAAAGGGCCGTAACTCTTTGCTGCAAAGCTTGGCATCCGACCCTCTACCAATACTGCCAATCAACTGCCCATGTATATATTTAATGGCTGACAAGTTGTTTCAAATATTGCACATTGATGTTGTGATATCAAATATAATATATATACAAATATAATTATCCTGTATGGCTTTTCTAGAAATAGCACAAGCATTATAACTACCAGAATCGTAGCTTTCATTTCTACTTGCAGAAGATAATGTGAAAACTACTCTTGTACAACCTCCTTGAAGCAGTATAAAGACATGAGACTGTGAAAACAAGTTAGAGTTAGAAAGATTATAAATATTTCTCTTTAGCTTTTTAGATAACTTAACAACATAAGCACTTATTGGAATTCAAACTAAAAGTTGGTAATAAAGAAATTGTGGAGACATATTTTAAATACCTTCAAATCACTATCTGTTGCACGGGCATTAAATATGTTAGAATTTAAAGCCACATCATATCGTACACTTGTGCTATAAGGAAGAGACACAAAAACAGGAAAAGAGCTATCTTTTTCAATCCGGACATTAACAGTAGCGTCATCAGTTTTTTCTGGTACAGAATTGTCAGTAACTCTTGCAGTAAACTAAAAATCAAAATATTTAAAAACAACTTATATGTCTATGTAAATTATAATTATATTGGATTATTATGTCAGCTATATTTTACAAACAGAAGTTATACAATGATGGAAATATAAAAAAAAAAAGAAGATAAAAACAAAATTAAGTAATGAAAAAAAACAAGCAGGAAAGGGTAAAGAAGGGCAGATCTGACTGTATAGGAAAGTAAAGAAAAGAACTTTAAATGCCATAAATATGAAGAAAAGGAGGGAAAGATCAAAGACTATCAGGCACCAAGAGGGGGGAGGGGAGAGGGTGATAGGCTCTATGCCTAGGTTAGTGTTGTGTTTCAGCTGCACCCCACAGATAAAACTGCAAAGGCATTTCTGTGGGAAAAGGTCAACAGCACCCACTGCAACAGCTATTCCACTACACGAGGCTCCTTCCTCAGACGTGTTGCTGATGTTCTGATTTTGCAGAGGAGGTTGGTTGTATAGGGTCCAAGGATGTCTGAGGTCTTGATGGTGGTGGGTACAAAGAGGAAGCAGCCAGCGAAGCCCCAGGATTTGCCTTATATTTGAATTTGAAAATATTAAATATTATACTTCTATTTTCTTTTAATGTTGAAATTTAAAAGAAAAATAATTACATTAAAATTATTACATTAAAATAATTACATAAAAATAATTACATTAAAATAATTACATTAAAATAATTACATTAAAATAATTACATTAAAATAATTACATTAAAATAATTACATTAAAATAATTACATAAAAATAATTACATTAAAATAATAACATTAAAATAATTACATTAAAATAATTACATTAAAATAATTACATTTGCCTGGGAAAAACTTACTTGAAAAAAGTCAATATTTGTGTTGATTACCATCTTCCGAAGGCTTATCAAACCACTTGATTGACCCATGAAGAAATACTCTGTAGTTCCACTTTTAGAGATTATTGAATAATGAAGAGTATCCTGAAATTAGAAACAATGTATTACAACATATTTTACATATAACTAAATTATAAAACAGAAAGATCCTTCTACACCACAACAATGTAGTTTTTGAAGTGGTCCTTGAAATTTTACACTTTCAGTTGCATTAGTTACTCATCTGCATTAAAAAATAATTGTTTCTACTTTAGGCACAAGGCCAGCAATTACCCAGTGCATTACTGGTACTTTATTTTATCGACCCCGTAAGGATGAAAGGCAAAGTCAACCTCGGCAGGATTTGAACTCAGATCGTAAAGGGACGTAACTATGCTGGAAAGCATGGCGTCCGACTCTCTACCGATACTGCCAATCCACAATAATAATGGATCTTAAAGTATGGTGTGGAATGGTCCTGTAACTCCTGGGGGAGTTGTAGGAGCTCCGTACTGATGTGCAGCATTTCTAGGGAATTTTAAGCCTGGTAGAGCTCATCCCTCTCCAGGCCAGAGTGGAACAGATTTCTTCCAGAGAAGGATAGAAAGAGAGAGACAAAGTAAGAAAGAGATATAGAGGAAGAATCAACTCCAGTACTAGACTGATACTTTTTTTTATCAACCTTGAATGGATGAAAGGTAAAGTTAGCTTTGGTGGGATTTGAACTCAGTGAGCAGAGAGCTGGAACAAATAGCATAAAGCATTCTATCTGACATTCTAACCACTCTGCCATTCTATCCGACGTTCTAACGACTCTACCATTCTATCTGACGTTCTAACGACTCTGCCAATTCACTACTTGGTCCATAAAGTATGATATAAAAATTAAACAGATTTACAAAACTATTGAGTAATTTTGTTAGTTCATAAAAACGTATATCCACTAATTCTTTGACATATAATTACAGATAAAATTAAACATTTAATGAACATTTAAAACACACTCTAAAGCCTATGGATGTATTTTGTCCTCAGTTTTATATTGTTAACTAAATAAACTGCATATCTCCCAAAGAATTGTACACAACTATTCCATAATTATTACAGATATTTATACAATAACACTGAAAGGTTTGTAGAACATCTCCTTTGCCCACTTATTCCCGAGAGTAGTCTTGTGGGCAGAGTCCTCAAACACTCTTTCCAGCAGGTCCTCTCAGAAGTAACCATCTCCAACTGATCCTGCTGGATCCCCAACTGTGACCAGTTGAGTTCATGGATGTTATTCAGCCATCTGGCTTGGGGTCTACCTTTGGATCTCTTACCAGTTTGTTTTGCCTGTAAAATCTGCACAACAATTCTTTCCTGGGACATTCTAAAAACATGCCCAGAATATTGGAACTGTGATCTTTCAATTGAAACAAGTAACAGCTCTACCTTGAGTGACTCTCTGATCTTTGAGCTATGCACTCTATCAAGTAACGTTACTCCAAAGACCCTTCGGAGTAACCCCATTTCAGTCACTTGTACCCGCAATCATATACTTTCGTTTTATTACCCAAGATTCATGAGTAAACATTGGCATGAATACTGAATTGAAATTTATTTTATGTTTTCTTATTCCTGTTAACCAAATATCTTAGGTTTGTAATAGATGCTAAAATAATGTTTTTGCTATTTTGAAACAAGAAAGACTTTACAGATAAAAAGTTGAATACTTATATGACTATTGGTTTGGCAATATCATGCTTTTTTTAAAAACAAATACAGAAATTAATAACTAATTAATAATTGCATATATTCAAATCACTTACATGTTTATCAGCATCAGTAGCTAAGAGTTGTACCACACTTGTACCAAGAGCACTTTCTTCAGCAATGACAACATTATAAATTTTATTTGAGAATAAAGGTTTATTCAAATTTCTTAGCACTGTGATGATTACACTAGCAGAGGCAGTCTGTCGGGATATAGCAAACTGTTTGCTTGCTGTTACTGTTAGCTATAAAGTGCAAGAGAGAAAAAGGAATTAATTTCAGAATTCACTAACATATAAGTTGAGGGATATATGACCACAAAGTCAATGGTAGAAGTGAAGAGGGTGGGGGTGGTTTATATTTGGGGTCAACTTCAAATTCTGCCATAAATAAGGTTTTGATTTTTGCCCATTTCTCAGACCTAAAATAGTGGGGTAGGCTTATATGCCAAAAAAATCACGCTGAGAGCCCCCCCCCCCCCCCAGTTATATTAAAGACATGATAACCCCCCCAACGATAAAATGTACCTAGTTGGTGTTAGGAATGGCATACATCTGTTGAAACTCCACAGAAACTTGAATGTAAGTAAGACATGGTACATCTTGGAGAGTGGTAGTTCCAAATGAATTATTGAGAGAGTAGTAGGAACATTTTTTATAGTTGAAAGAATAATCCCACTAAAGTGTAAGAGATCATCATAATCATCATCACCATCACCATCACCATCCTTGTCACCATCATCATCATCATCATCATCATCATCATCATCATCATCATCACCACCATCACCACCGTTTAATGTCCATTTTTCCACACTAGCATGGGTTAGACGAGTTGTCCCATTGTGAGACAAGTCAGATCAGGTGACCATGTCTTGCTCATACAGAACTGTTTCTGGCTTAGTTTCTATAAATGGGATGCCTTTCCTAACACGAACTACATTTACTGTGTAAGAGATAACTTCATTAATTATTTCTAATATAGGCACTATGCAAAAAGATTAGGAAAAGAGCTGAGCTATGTCAATTAAATTCATTCCAATTCTTGACTGGTGCTTTATTTTATCTCAGTATATTTTGTCTGATGCTATAACAATTATAACAATTCACCTTCATTAATAACAACACATTGTTAGTTTTCTGTTAAAGTAAATTACTTTAAATATTTTGTTCATAGTCTGATAAAGGAAGTGCCATATCTTTTACAGTTGGGTTTAAATGAAAAGAAGGGTGAGAGTAAAAAGAAAGAAAGAAATATAAGAAAATAGAAAGTAAAATAAAAGGAAGAAGAGAGACTTCAAAGAAAGCAGGCATGGAAAAATAAAATGATTTACTGCTAAGAACACACACAAATTTAAAAGATGATTTTATACTTACATAATATTTAGTTTGTTTAAATTTGTCCAAAGTCAAACTCGATTTCATACTTATATCTCCACTATTTTGATTGATTTGGAAATATTTTATGGCGTCATTAGTACCAGTGAGATTATATGAAATGGCAGGCTGAAATATGAAATATGAAATTATTGAATTCATTCATCAATAATGTAGCTTTAATAATGTAGCTTTAATAATGTAGCTTCAATAATGTAGCTTCAATAATGTAGCTTTAATAATGTAGCTTGAATAATGTAACATTAATAATGTAGCTTTAATAATGTAGCTTTAATAATGTAGCTTCAATAATGTAGCTTTAATAATGTAGCTTTAATAATGGAGCTTCAATAATGTAGCTTTAATAATGTAGCTTCAATAATGTAGCTTTAATAATGTAGCTTTAATAATGTAGCTTCAATAATGTAGCTTTAATAATGGAGCTTCAATAATGTAGCTTTAATAATGTAGCTTCAATAATGTAGCTTTAATAATGTAGCTTCAATAATGTAGCTTCAATAATGTAGCTTGAATAATGTAGCTTTAATAATGTAGCTTTAATAATGGAGCTTCAATAATGTAGCTTCAATAATGTAGCTTGAATAATGTAGCTTTAATAATGTAGCTTCAATAATGTAGCTTCAATAATGTAGCTTCAATAATGTAGCTTTAATAATGTAGCTTTAATAATGTAGCTTCAATAATGTAGCTTTAATAATGTAGCTTCAATAATGTAGCTTTAATAATGTAGCTTTAATACTGTAGCTTCAATAATGGAGCTTCAATAATGTAACATTAATAATGTAGCTTCAATAATGTAGCTTTAATAATGTAGCTTTAATAATGTAGCTTTAATAATGTAGCTTCAATAATGTAGCTTCAATAATGTAGCTTCAATAATGTAGCTTCAATAATGTAGCTTTAATAATGTAGCTTTAATAATGTAGCTTTAATAATGTAGCTTCAATAATGTAGCTTCAATAATGTAGCTTTAATAATGTAGCTTTAATAATGTAGCTTCAATAATGTAGCTTCAATAATGTAGCTTTAATAATGTAGCTTTAATAATGTAGCTTCAATAATGTAGCTTTAATAATGGAGCTTTAATAATGTAGCTTTAATAATGTAGCTTTAATAATGTAGCTTCAATAATGTAGCTTCAATAATGTAGCTTGAATAATGTAGCTTTAATAATGTAGCTTCAATAATGGAGCTTCAATAATGTAGCTTGAATAATGTAGCTTTAATAATGTAGCTTCAATAATGGAGCTTCAATAATGTAGCTTGAATAATGTAGCTTTAATAATGTAGCTTTAATAATGGAGCTTCAATAATGTAGCTTCAATAATGTAGCTTGAATAATGTAGCTTTAATAATGTAGCTTTAATAATGGAGCTTCAATAATGTAGCTTCAATAATGTAGCTTGAATAATGTAGCTTTAATAATGTAGCTTCAATAATGTAGCTTTAATAATGTAGCTTCAATAATGTAGCTTTAATAATGTAGCTTTAATAATGTAGCTTCAATAATGTAGCTTTAATAATGTAGCTTCAATAATGTAGCTTTAATAATGTAGCTTTAATAATGTAGCTTCAATAATGTAGCTTTAATAATGTAGCTTCAATAATGTAGCTTTAATAATGTAGCTTTAATAATGTAGCTTCAATAATGGAGCTTCAATAATGTAACATTAATAATGTAGCTTCAATAATGTAGCTTTAATAATGTAGCTTTAATAATGTAGCTTTAATAATGTAGCTTCAATAATGTAGCTTTAATAATGTAGCTTTAATAATGTAGCTTTAATAATGTAGCTTTAATAATGTAGCTTCAATAATGTAGCTTCAATAATGTAGCTTTAATAATGTAGCTTCAATAATGTAGCTTCAATAATGTAGCTTTAATAATGTAGCTTTAATAATGTAGCTTCAATAATGTAGCTTGAATAATGTAGTTCCAATAATGTAGCTTTAATAATGTAGCTTCAATAATGTAGCTTTAATAATTGTTTCTACTTTTTGGCACAAGGCCAGCAATTACCCAGTGTATTACTGGTACTTTATTTTATCGACCCCGTAAGGATGAAAGGCAAAGTTAACCTCGGCAAGATTTGAACTCAGAATGGCAAGGGTCATAACTCTATGTGTCAAAGCATGGCGTCCGACCCTCTACCGATACTGCCAATCATGGCGTCCGACCCTCTACCGATACTGCCAATCCACCGCCTTCAATATTGTAACATCAAAGATATGAAACACTAAATATAACAATTGAAATAGTTTTGCAGTAACATTGTCTAATAACTGCTTCTACTTTTGGCACAAGGCCAGCAATTATCCCAGTGCATTACTGGTACTTTATTTTATAGACCCCGTAAGGATGAAAGGCAAAGTTAACCTCGGCGGGATTTGAACTCAGACCGTAAAGGGACGTAACTCTATGTTTTTACTTTTGGCACAAGGCCAGCAATTATCCCAGTGCATTACTGGTACTTTATTTTATAGACCCCGTAAGGATGAAAGGCAAAGTTAACCTCGGCGGGATTTGAACTCAGACCGTAAAGGGACGTAACTCTATGTTTTTACTTTTGGCACAAGGCCAGCAAGTATCCCAGTGCATTACTGGTACTTTATTTTATCGACCCCGTAAGGATGAAAGGCAAAGTTAACCTCGGCGGGATTTGAACTCAGACCGTAAAGGGACGTAACTCTATGTTTTTACTTTTGGCACAAGGCCAGCAAGTATCCCAGTGCATTACTGGTACTTTATTTTATAGACCCCGTAAGGATGAAAGGCAAAGTTAACCTCGGCGGGATTTGAACTCAGACCGTAAAGGGACGTAACTCTATGTTTTTACTTTTGGCACAAGGCCAGCAATTATCCCAGTGCATTACTGGTACTTTATTTTATAGACCCCGTAAGGATGAAAGGCAAAGTTAACCTCGGCGGGATTTGAACTCAGACCGTAAAGGGACGTAACTCTATGTTTTTACTTTTGGCACAAGGCCAGCAAGTATCCCAGTGCATTACTGGTACTTTATTTTATCGACCCCGTAAGGATGAAAGGCAAAGTTAACCTCGGCGGGATTTGAACTCAGACCGTAAAGGGCCGTAACTCTATGCTGCAAAGCATGGCGTCCGAACCTCTATTGATACTGCCAATCCACTATAGTCTAACAATACTATAGACTATGTTATTTAGTCAATGTTACAGTGAAGCTTTTATTTCTATTTCTATACTAAATATAACGACTGACTGAATCAGCTCAGAAGAAATGACAGAGCTGGATGTGCAGTGTGATCACTGAAGATGATATCAGCTCAACTGGGCTCCTGAAAAGACTGCTGATTGACAACCTTGAGGATGTACTTCATACAAGATGCATGTGCTGGGACGGCCATGTCAGGTGCAGTGAGAGCTGAATCAGGAAAGTGGTGAATGTTGATCCAGAAGGCAATAGAGGCCGAGGAAGACCAAAAAGGACTTGGATGGAGAATGTTCATCGGGATGAAGCTAGACTTGGCCTGGCCCAAGAGAGACCGGCGGACAAAAACGCATGGAGCGGGATGTTAAGGAGCGCTGTCAGGCAGGACCCACCTCTACTTAGGGGTTAATTATGTGCTGCATAATAAAAAACTGGATGATCATGATGAGCATGTATGAGAGCTAGAAAATATTCAGTCTCACTACCAAGAAATGATGCTCACCACTCTCTTTTATGCTCATGACACATGGACTGCCTACAGCAGACATGCTAAACAGATTTACCATTCCACTTTCAGCTACCTCCACAGACTTTTATACATACAGTGGTAGGACAAAGTCCCTGACTTGGAGGTCCTGAAATGGACTTGCATCCACTGTATCCACACCATGTTACAGAAGGCACAAGTCAGATGGTAGCAGATAGCAGACCATTAAAACAGCTACTGTATGGAGAGCTGAGCTAAGACAAATGCTTAGTTTATGGACAGAAGAAACGTTTCAAAGAAAATTTAAAAGTGTCCATCAAAAATCTGAAGTTGGGAATCCCTCTCCCAAAATTAGGAAGCAAAATCTTTGAGGAGGTATGTACCTGAGAAACGAGATCCATCAGAGAGGCTCACAGAAAATGGTTTGCATGCTAAGCACAACTCACATCCATTTTCACTGCAGCATTTACCCACTTGTGCCCCTCATGTAGGCATGGTTTTCAAGTCCAAATTGCTCTCACAAGTAGCCTCCAAACCCACAGTCAAAGATCCTTTAATAAGTATTTCAAGTTTATTTGTAGCCATCTCTCAGATGATGTGTGATGTGTTAGAATAATGATTTTAATTTTTCTTATGATGCAGTCATCATGTTATTTTATACTTTTTAAGATTGTTGTGCTAATGCAGTTTCATGCACTACAGGATGTTAAGGTTAAAAACCCAAAGAAATACATAAAATGAAAATAACAAAAGATTTACAAATGAAGAAATGTATCTCACTTACTGGGGGTTGTGCAGCAATTTTGATTACAAGAGATGAAATGACTAAATTCTCATTTATTGTTTTGGTATAATTTGACTGAGAAAATGCCAGTGTATTGGAATCCCTTATAATATTAATTGTTACAGATACTGTACTTTTCTTTACAGGCTGCACTTTGTCAGATGCTTCAACTTGAAACTGGAAAATGCATTGAAAGAACATACACAATATAAACACATATATATGTATATATAAAAACACATATATAAATATGCAAAAGGCAAAGAGAAATAACAAAGCAAATGACACAGTACAATGGAAAAATATATTAGTTTTATGCTTCATATAGTAGGAAAAGCGTCTTTACGTCTCGGACGCTAGTCCTTTATCAGAAAGTAGAATGAGAAATTAAAGAACAAAATACAGAAAGACAGAGGAGTGTGGACAGTGGCAGAAACGAAAAAAAATAATTCTTTGAGAAAAAAGAAGTCTATCTCTTGGAAAACTGTTGATTCTGGCGATCTTTACAATGTGGACTGGGCGCTTTTTGTCATGTAACCTATACAACCACTTTACAGTGTGAGCTGGGTGCTTTTTGTTATGTCACCAACACGACCCCTTTACAGTGTGGACTGGGCATTTTATGTCATGACACCTACACAACCACTTTACAGTGTGGATTAAGTGCTTTTTGTTGTGAAACCTACATGACCACTTTACTGTGTGGACAGGAAACTTTTTGTTGTGTCACCAATACTACCACTTTACAGTGTGTGCTGGGCTCTTTTTGTTGTGTCACCAACACAAACACTTTACAGTGTTGACTGGGTGCTCCTTGTCATAACACCTACACAACCAGTTTACAGTGTGGGCAGGACATTTTTTTGTTGTCACCAGCATGACCATTTTATAGTGAGGACTAGGTGTTTTTTGTCATGACTCAATTTATGACACTTCTGTTTTTTATTTTGTTTATCTTTTAAGACAATATAACCAAGATTACACTATCCACTGCATCTTTCCATTTTTAAGACAATGGCTTTAAAAAGTCAAGCAGGTCAAGCGACTATTAAATTCTAAACAGGAATTTATTTTAAAACGAGATTTTATCGTTAATTATAATGAATTTTCTTCATTGTTTAGATTATATTGAAAGGGGTAAAAAAAAAAGAAAGAGTACAGACCCGCTTTGGTCACAAATGACCATGGGATTTTCACCAAGAAAGTTCCCCTCTGAGGAACAAGTCTGGGCAAGGTGTTATTGTGGAAGACCAGCAGTCACCCATGTATACCAGTCTCCCCTCTCCATGCCACCAATGTTGACCAAAGGAAAGGCAATGGCCAGTACAGCTTGGTACTAGTGACATCGAAACTTATTTCTACAGCTGAGTAAACTGGAGCAACATGAAATAAAGTGTCTTGCTCAAGGACACAACGTATCACCCAGGCTGAGAATCGAACTCACAACCCCACGATTACAAGCCAATGCAACGATGGCTAAAATGAAGCATGGAAAAACGGATGTGATGATGATGATGATGCTGATATATATATATATATATATATATATACTTGTTCATAATCAAACTTCTCAAACTGATCTACTCACAAATAAAGAAGCTACTCCATTTTTAGGTAACACTGATTTCAATGAGATAGTTCCATCATTTGGGTTCAAGTATAAATATTTTGATACATCAGCAGACCAAATAGGTTTGTATTCCACTGAATTAGCTTGGTTTGGCTATATGAAGAAAGAATACAAATTAGAATAATTAGCAAAGCAAAAAATCTAAAGACATTTTATTATAAGATCTATCAACTTTCTTCCTTGATCAACTTTTAGTCAAAATAATTTATATTTAGAAATAAGTAAAAGCAAATATAGCTAAAAGAAAAACGAAAAGAGAAGAAAATAAACACTACATTTAACTCTTTAGAATTGTCTCCCCTCTTTTTGTTCAAACTGGCTGTAACTGGCTGCTCAAACTAATGCTAAGGTATTGTTCTCAAAATAAGTAATATCAAAATCTCATAGGCTCGATATTATCTGAGATAATTATGTGAGGTAAAGACTTTCCCATGAATATATAATAATTAACATAATTTTATATAAGCACCTTTCATTAAGTTATTATCTTAGTAATGACATAATCAATAATTTAAGTAAATCCCTCAAAATTTTCCATCAATTAATTAAAATAGAATGTATTTCCTTAGAAATGTGATCATGAAAGTGTTAATAGCTATTATGTGAAAATCCATTGATTAACAAGCCCCTAATCAATTTTAATTGCCAAAAAATAAAAGTTTCCTGACTAAAATGCTTGTTTCTGGTTTAGGAACAAGTCCAACAATTTTGGTGCTTATTTTATCAACCCTGGAAGGATAAAAGGCAAAGCTAACCTCGGCAGAATTTGAACCCAGGTAGTAAAGGGCCGTAACTCTATGTCATAAAGCATGCTGTCCGACACTCTACCTATACTGCTAATCCACCACCCTTTTCCTGAGTAAAATGTTACAATGTCTTCTGTGTATCATTAATTCGATAAAAATTGTAGACAACAGAAACCGTGTGAAAAAGATACTTTAATCCTTTAGCATTTCAAGTTCAGTTTCAATAAATTCTTGATCCAACCTTTACTGTAATGTTATAATAAACTTCATTATATCTTTATTTCATTTTAATAAGATAACTTACGCAAGCATGGAAAATAGACAATAAACAAAATGATGATTGCATATTATTTTACAGTATAAAGTGAACTAAAACAATTGCTTATATTTTGGTTAACCCTGTATATATATATTTATATATAATTGTATTAATATATATATATATATATAAATATACGGTGCCCCAGCATGGCCTCAGCTGGATGGCTGGAACAGGTAAAAGAGTAAAAGAGTATATATATAAAAAAAATGTGGGTAATATTTAATATTAAATATTATCCAATTACAAGTATGAGAGTAGCTCAATATAAAATAACAAATATAATTGTTTCTACTTTTGGCACAAGGCCAGCAATTACCCAGTACATTACTGGTACTTTATTTTATCGACCCCGTAAGGATGAAAGGCAAAGTTAACCTCGGCGGGATTTGAACACAGACCGTAAAGGGACGTAACTATGCTGGAAAGCATGGCGTCCGACTCTCTACTGATACTGCCAATCCACCGCCCTATAAAATAACAAATATAATACAGAGCAGAAATATTTTATAGATAACAATCAAAGTGTTTAAGAACATTTAAATGTTCTTAAACACTCTTTGATTGTTATCTATAAAGTATATTTATATATATATATATATATATATATATATATATATATATATATACATTTTTATATACATACATTGTCTGGATCGGTTGCGTTGACATTTGCTACGGTTTTACCAATGAGAGTTGTAACAGGTATGCTGACAAATATATTATTATGTGAAAAAAGAGGAGCAAATTTATTCCTGTTAATCTGTATCAGGAGTGTAGCAGTACTGGTCAAGGGTGGGGACCCTCCATCTGTAGCCAGGATCCGCAACTAGAAAATGAAATAGAATACACCACTGTTAAATATTTTGTTAATCTTGTTATTCCAGTTTCAAATCACACTTAAAGTTATTTAACATACGTACACATACACACATGCATAAGTAAGAGGCAGAAAGATAACTCTCCCAGTCTTATGGTGATCTCTCTTATAAGAATGACCAAACTAGTTAACCCTTTAGCATTTACATTACTCTATATTTATTATTATATTTTCACGGTAAAAGCTTTACCTTACATACTTATCTCTCATAATATCGAATCTATGAGATTTTGATGTTATTTATTTTGAGTACAATACCTTAACATCAGTATGAGCAGCCAGGTACAGCCAGTTTGAACAGAAAGAGGTGAGAGAATTCTGGCCAGATATGGCCAGTTTAAATGCTAAAGGGTTAACTCTAACTTATCAATATCTCCTTGCAATATATGTCTAACCAGAGATCCGTTAAACCAATTTTCCACTAGTGTATAACAATGAGGAAGCAAGTTCAATAGTTTTAGTCAACTCAACTAAATTAAAAACCTGAAGCCAATTTGTTAAGGATGTATTCCCCCCACCCTTTTTATATATACTAACATTAGAATTGTTTCTATGTAAACTAGGAGTCTTGAAAAGGGATCCTATATCTTTGTTGTGCTCCAAATGATTGGGAATGCTTTGATAGATGCTATTGTAGTGAATACATGTGCAAAGGCTTGGTGACGTCACTTCCGCCCAAGTGTGACAGGCGCGAAAACTTAAACAGAAAAGTTCAGTTGCTGCTAGATTTCCAGCCTGCCAAGACATGTCCAGCACTCCTCCTATCGCCATCAGCAACTCAGGCCATTACTTGCTGACACATTTCATATGCTGCAACATGGCATTATTCAAATCCCGCCAAGGTTAACTTTGCTATTCATCCTTACCGGGTAGATAAAATAAAGTACCAATAATGCACTGGGATTATTGCTGGCTTTGTGCCAAAAGTAGAAACAATTATTTTTATACGAAGCAAGGACTTTTTACTTCTTCAATGTGAGTAACTAAAAGCTAATGTTTGCAACACTCATGGACTTGAACATTATTTCCCACTGACCTGCTCACATACACCTTTGTCACATATTCTGTTTGTCAGTCTTGTCACTTGACTTAATAAATTCCTATGTTTGTTTTCAATCAAAACACCTTCTGATTTCTTAAACACCTTTTTATTTCACTGCTGACTGCCTTGCAACACTATCGCTATTAAGATAACATCCCATCCTGACATAGATCTATCAATGACCTTTGCTGATATGAATATCTGTAACTTGAAAAGTTCTCTCCAAAGTGTAGACCTGGGCAATATTTATTGTAAAGTACTAGTAGATTTCTACAAGTTTTCCTTCTTCATACCATTTATGTTGTTCAAGGGAAAAGCAAAGCCAATATTTTTTGGTTCTGGAGTCATCACATATGTTTCTGTCAGAATTTAAAAAGCCCAAACACATACTGCAAGGCATCATGTTCATTGCTTTTACCATTCCACTAATCTACTACCTGTAGCAGTGGAGACCTCTGGCATTCTTGGCCCCAGACCACATCCCTACTCACTGCTATCAGCAGAGCAGAGTTGGTTGCCTGCAGGTGCAAGCCCCGTGTGGTAGAGTGGTTGCTCCAGTGCGTCTCTCTCACTATCCTCCGGGGCCATGTATTCTTCATCCTGTTAGCTGGGACCAAGAGCCACAGTGTAAATTAGTTGGAGGTGGATGACGTTCGTTTGGAGGTTGCACATTTCCTCCTCTCACCCCACTTTCATTCACTCTATGTATTATGTATGAGCTACTCTGATATAGCTGCTAGATTAGATTTCTGATTTGTTTATTGACCCTGAAAATATGAAAGCAAAGTTGACCTTAGTGGTATTTGACTCTTTTAGAGTGCAGAGAGTTGGAACACTAAAAGTTAAATGTAGTAGTTGCTTAACTGTAGGAATATAAGAATAAAGTGAGTGAAAAAATGGTTTTTCATACTTATATCTCCACAAGGCCAGCAATTTTGGGGGAGGGGAAAGTCAATTAAATCAACCCCAGTGTGTGACTGGTACTTTATTTTATCGACCTCCGTAATGATGAAAAGCAGAGTTAACCTTGGCGGGATTTGAACTCATATCATAAAGGGCTGGAACTCTATGCTGCAAAGCATGGCAACCGGCCCTCTACCGGTAGTGCCAATCCACCACCCTCAAGTGAGTGAAAAATAATCAAAAGTATGTGATATTGCATCTGGACACTTAAAGAAAGAATTCTATGGAGCAGGCATGTCAAACTGAGGGGCCACATGTGTCACATATGTGTTGTCTGAGGGTTACACATGGGCCACATATGTGTTGTCCGAGGGCCATACATGACAACTAATTGCACACATTACAACTAATTTTTTAAATTTTATATTATGAAGATAAAACATGCTCACATTGTAAAAACCTTTGTGTGGGCCGCAGGTCTGCTAGTAAAGGGCCGCATTCAGCCCAGCGGGCGACTTCTTTGACATGCCTGCTCTAGAGTCCATTATTCTCTGGTAGTAATATGTACCAATAAAATTGTTGGAACTCTCTAGAGTCCATTATTCTCTGGTGGTAATATGTACCAATAAAATTGTTGGAACTCTCTAGAGTCCATTATTCTCTAGTAGTAATATGTACCAATAAAACTGTTGGAACTCTCTAGAGTCCATTATTCTCTGGTGGTAATATGTACCAATAAAACTGTTGGAACTCTCTAGAGTCCATTATTCTCTGGTGGTAATATGTACCAATAAAACTGTTGGAACTCTCTAGAGTCCATTATTCTCTGGTGGTAATATGTACCAATAAAACTGTTGGAACTCTCTAGAGTCCATTATTCTCTGGTGGTAATATGTACCAATAAAACTGTTGGAACTCTCTAGAGTCCATTATTCTCTGGTGGTAATATGTACCAATAAAACTGTTGGAACTCTCTAGAGTCCATTATTCTCTGGTAGTAATATGTACCAATAAAACTGTTGGAACTCTCTAGAGTCCATTATTCTCTGGTGGTAATATGTACCAATAAAACTGTTGGAACTCTCTAGAGTCCATTATTCTCTGGTAGTAATATGTACCAATAAAACTGTTGGAACTCTCTAGAGTCCATTATTCTCTGGTGGTAATATGTACCAATAAAACTGTTGGAACTCTCTAGAGTCCATTATTCTCTGGTAGTAATATGTACCAATAAAACTGTTGGAACTCTCTAGAGTCCATTATTCTCTGGTGGTAATATGTACCAATAAAACTGTTGGAACTCTCTAGAGTCCATTATTCTCTGGTAGTAATATGTACCAATAAAACTGTTGGAACTCTCTAGAGTCCATTATTCTCTGGTGGTAATATGTACCAATAAAACTGTTGGAACTCTCTAGAGTCCATTATTCTCTGGTGGTAATATGTACCAATAAAACTGTTGGAACTCTCTAGAGTCCATTATTCTCTGGTGGTAATATGTACCAATAAAACTGTTGGAACTCTCTAGAGTCCATTATTCTCTGGTAGTAATATGTACCAATAAAACTGTTGGAACTCTCTAGAGTCCATTATTCTCTGGTGGTAATATGTACCAATAAAACTGTTGGAACTCTCTAGAGTCCATTATTCTCTGGTAGTAATATGTACCAATAAAACTGTTGGAACTCTCTAGAGTCCATTATTCTCTGGTGGTAATATGTACCAATAAAACTGTTGGAACTCTCTAGAGTCCATTATTCTCTGGTGGTAATATGTACCAATAAAACTGTTGGAACTCTCTAGAGTCCATTATTCTCTGGTGGTAATATGTACCAATAAAACTGTTGGAACTCTCTAGAGTCCATTATTCTCTGGTGGTAATATGTACCAATAAAACTGTTGGAACTCTCTAGAGTCCATTATTCTCTGGTAGTAATATGTACCAATAAAACTGTTGGAACTCTCTAGAGTCCATTATTCTCTGGTGGTAATATCTACCAATAAAACTGTTGGAAGTTTGGTTTATTTACTGTTGTTATGGTGTTGTTTTAATTGTTTCAAATTTAAATTCAACTTTTTTTTTTTTTACATTTTACTTCCTTTGATAATCTTCAATAGTCAAGATCCTTGCATCTAATAAAGATACCATTATCATCATCATTGTTATTATTATTACTAGGTTCCCCTTCACCTCTGGCTCCTCACCCCACCAACTCCTACACATGTAGATTCTTAAGCTTGCAATAAACTATAAGCATGACATAAGTTATCTCCCTTCTCCTCTCAATTAAAAAAAAGCTGTTGCCTGTCCTATTTACACCTTTTACATATATGTGTGATGGACAAACAGACAGAGAAACAGATTTTGTTTTATAATATGAAAAAAATATAGATTATTATTATATTCACTTCAGTTCCATGAATTGAATAACATAACTCACTTTATATAAACTGTCAGTATCTGTCTGAAGATCATTTTGACTTTTAACTGTCACAATTCCTGTAGAAGAATCAATAGCAAAAAGATTTGGGGCTTGGTCATCTCCAATCAAAGACAGTGAGACTTCATTAAAGGGTTTCTGAAAGGGAAATAAAAATCATTTAACAACGTTTATAAAATATATAGTGTTTAGTTTATGTGTGAATTAGAGGTCCTACAACATTTATAAAATATATAGTGTATAGTGTGTGTGTTGAGTAGAGGCACTACAAAGTTTTATGTGTGCATGCATGTTATTTTTATAGATTAATCAGAAAAGAGAGGGTAGTGTCCATGACCTTTTTTTAAGAGCTCCTGTGACAGGTGGAAAGGAGGAAAATATCTTCAAACTGGAGACATAGCCAAAAATACATGTAACAAAGTGGACTCTGCTACAACTGGTAACAGATTAGGTTAGTACAGGGTTTGAACCCAGAATATAAAGAGCCAGAACAAATACTATCAGACATCTCTTCCAATACTCTAACCATTGCACCAATCCACAACCATAAACTAGTACTTTATTTTATCAACCGCAAAATGATGAAAATCAAAATTGATCTCTTTTTACTTTTATCACTTTACGTCCGCTTTTCCCTGCTTGCAAGGGTGGGACGAGAACTGGTTCTGGCTTGATTTCTACAGCTGGATGCCCTTCCTAACACCAACCTCATTTACAGTGTGGGCTGGGTGCTTTTTTGCCGTGGCACCTCCACGACCACTTTACAGTGGAATGATAGGGACCCCAGTCCCTATCATCTCATTTCTACAGCTGAGTAAACTGGAGCATCATGAAATAAAGTCTCTTGCTAAAGAATACAATGCATCATGTGGTCTGGGAATTGAACTCACAACCTTACAATTGCAAGTCCAACACTCTACTAAGCCATGTACCTTCACGTAATATGTAGCTTTAAAATACAAACTTGAAATGAACTATGTTCATTATAAAAATTCTAAAATATGTACTATATGTAGCATTTATTGTCTTAGATGGTGGAGACACTGTGCATTGTGTAACAGAGAGATTGTCAGTCTCACTGCTGTTCTGTACTTAGGACTTCTAATAGACAAAACTTAATAAGGAAGTAAGAGGTATTCCAACAGAAGCTTCCAGACAGGCCTCAGAGTTTAAGAATTCTCATGTTTAATGTGGAATCTAATCCTTAAATCTGGGTTCATCAGATTTAAGGATATTAAATTGACCGAGATATATTGTAGTTGTAAACTTAAACTCAAATAATCAGGGCTGTGAGAACTGGATCTGCAACTGGAAATTTTCTTTCCAAGGTGCAGTACTGGGTAGATTTTGTTTTCAAAGAAGACCAGTAGTTGGCCACGCATTCATGCAGTGCCACTGATAGAAAAGGTGTTGATAGACAACCATATATTTCAGAATTGTTATCGCATATATTTGTATATACAAATATAATACAATACAAATATAAGCCAACCTAACTATTTTATGTCTGAGAAATGGGCAAAATTCCAAACCTTATTTACATAGAATTGGAAGTTGGTGAAAACTGACAAATCATTGACCCCAAATATAAGGGTAACCACATAAATTCACCCTTGTTGGTTCATGTGTGTATATGTATAAGAGTGTATGTGTGTGCATGTATATGCATGTGTGTATGTGTGTGTGTTTGTGAATATGTGTATATATGCATGTAATTTTTAATAGCTAAAGGAAAAATGAGAAGTATTGAGTAGACTTCCATCAGTTTCCACTACAAGAGTTCCAGTTGTTTATTAAACAGAACAGCCTGCTCTTGAAATTAACATATAAGTGGCTGAGCATTCCATAAATACATGCACTCACAATGTAATTAATTATCAGGGTGATTCAGCATGACACAGTATGTGACAAGACTGACCGTTTAAATTACAGGTACCATCCATCCAGCAGATTTCCAAACATTTTCTTTCTACTCAGTTTCATTCACCAGGCAAAGGTCAACCTGAAGCCATTGTAAATGACACTTGCCTAAAATGCTATACAGTGGGATTGAACCTGGGACTTAATGGTTATGAAGTTGAAGCAAGGAAATATATCCCACAGATGATTTTCTAAAGGTTATGGCCACCAGGACACTGAAGAGACACCTTGGAGACATAATTTTCGCCTATGGCAGATTCATGATACCAACTTAAATAGTTCTAATTTATGAATAATCATTAAAAGAAGGTA
>OZ024752.1:39747693-39750193 GCA_964016885.1 Eledone cirrhosa | reverse complement strand
TTTTGGTGTTTAGGAAATAGACATCATTCCTATATAAAATCGGTCTCCTGATTCCAAATATAACCTTCTTTTTGACCTATCAGATCTAGTTTTAAACTTATTGAACATCCCTATAGTCACTATGTATGTGTGTACATCCAGTACGCAGTGTTCGTTACCTTATTCTAATTCTAAGTTTTCTCAGAAAACTAGACCTGATAGAGAAAAACTGAAGTTATTTTTGAATTTAGCAGGCAAAGTCACTTAAGAATTCGATGAAATATTCCAGGCACCAGACAAACATTTGTTTTTGTTTCCTAGTGTAATCAATCAATTTTTCTGTTACAATTTCTTTCCAAAAACCAATTATTAAAAAAAAAAAAAAGATTTTATTTTTCTACATAATATGAGAAATACAATCTTTTTTTTTAAAGAGAAGAATTTTTTTAGCGATTTAAACCACAACTATTTACCACTTTTTAACATGTAATCTATAATTTTCTAGATTATGAGACCACTGCTTAGTTCTGCTGCATTCAGAGAATAAGAGACATGCTGATTGGATACACAGGGGTGATTATGATGATGAGAGAAATTGAACTCAATATTGATACATTGATTACAGCAGTAAACTATATCACCAGAAGACCTGTCTGTTAATTGCCATGGATACAATTCAACAGAAGTAACAAAGCACAAATTATTGAAATTTTATTTGGATGTTGGTTATCTTATTGACTGTCCTTCACTTATTCATTCTTAGTATAGAAGTACAGATTAGATTTACAAATTAGATAGATTTGGGGGCTGGTTGTGTAAACAAGTTGTCCACATATGCTCTCACTTTTCATCATTTAACCTTTTCATGACTGCCTTTCTAATGAAATACACACTATTTCAATTAATTAATGAAGAATTTTGAAGGATTTACTAAAATCATTAATTATTTCATTACTAAGATAGTAACTTAATTTAAAGTTCTTTTATAAAATTATGTTGGAAGATTTTTATATAAATTGGAAACTTTAAAATGGGTGACTTAATTTCATAGAACCAGAGCTGGTTTTGGCCGGGTTGGTAACAAAAGGGTTAATGAAGAATTTTGAGGGATTAATTAAAATTATTAATTATTTCATTACAAAAACAGTAATGGAAAATTTTTATATAAAATTATGTTTGAAAATTTTAATATAAATCGGAAACCTTTAAAATGTGTGACTTAATTTCATAGAACCAGAGCTGGTTTGGGCTGGATTAGTAAGAAAAGGGTTAAATCATAGCTAAAAAAATACCAGGATGTTTTTACCTCATTGTCTGGATCAATAAGATCAATTTTTAAAGATATCTTTCCCAAAGGCATAGTTTCAAGTAGGGTGATCTGAGCAGTTGTTGATATAAAATATGGAGGTTTAATGTTTTGATTTACATTCACCAACAAAACACGATTAGTTGAACTTTTGGAATTTTGTACATTTGCAGCTTGTACACGTATCTGGAAAAATAAAAATAGCACAATCATAAATTTCTACATAAACTCAATTTTTTTTATTTTAATTTATTATTAATGGAGAAATAATTATTTTGTTTTATTTTTCTTCTTTTCTTTGCCCACTTATTCCTCAGAGGGTCGTTGAGGCAGAATCCTCAAACACTCTCTCCAGCAGGTCCTCTCAGAAGTAACCATCTCCAATGGATCTGGCTGGATCCCCAACTGTGACCAACTATCCAGTTCATGGATGTTATTCAACCATCTGGCTTGGGGTCTACCCTTGGGTCTCCTACATGTTAGTTTCGCCCGTAAAATCTGTCCAGAGATTCTTGCCTGAGACATTCTAACCACATGCCCATAATATCAGAGCTGTGGTTTCCCAATTTGGAGAAGTACCTGGAGTGACTCTCTGATATCCAAGCTATGCACTTTATTGACCCCATTTTAGCCACTTTAATTATTCTTACTATGTGAAATTTTAATTTGTTGCATAAGGTAAAATACACATTCAGAAATTCCTAAACTTACCTTAAGTAAAGTTTGGACACTGGAGAATGCTTTTAATCAGTACAGATACACATTTTTTATATTTAATTTATAAGGATGGAATACCTTAATATTTGAATAAGTAACGAAAGTAAACAAACGATTTACAAGTTCCCAGACCTCACTCACTTACCAAGTGGGGTGGAACTTGTTAAATCAGACCAATGAAACAATGCTTCCATTGGTCTTTCCATTGTTGAGATAATACTATCTACCAGTTGGAACTCCTGGCAGAATAGTCCTTATAAATA
Organism: Eledone cirrhosa; assembly: GCA_964016885.1. Classification (NCBI taxonomy): domain Eukaryota; kingdom Metazoa; phylum Mollusca; class Cephalopoda; order Octopoda; family Eledonidae; genus Eledone; species Eledone cirrhosa. Next base: position 39,747,928 of record OZ024752.1, on the reverse strand, counting down.
ACCAATTTTCAAAATTCTAATTATTGTGAACTGCTATACAAATATAATTAATATACATATATGATTTTATATATATATACATATATATATATATGTAAAAGGTAAACAGAAATAACAACACAATCAGTACAGTATATGGAAGGTATATATTAGGTTAACGCTTGATATAGCAGGAAGAGAGTCTTAACGTTTCGGACGCTAGTCCTTCATCAGAAGATAGAATGAGAAATAAAAT
>OZ024752.1:39735193-39745193 GCA_964016885.1 Eledone cirrhosa | reverse complement strand
ATTCGTTTATAATATAATATTTTCTGTTATAAATAAATAAATAAATAAATAATTAAATAAATAAATAAATAAGTAAATAAATAAATAAATAAATAAATAGATGAATAAATAAATAGATGGGTATATCATGTTATGGATAATTGTTTTAATGAGTTATGAGGGATATTGGTTTTGTATTTAATGTAAGTAAATATTAAGTTAAATTAAATTAACTGTGTTAATAAGAATATTTATATTTATATATTTTAAAATGGGACGATACGGAAAAACTCCAGTTTAATTTATTTATTCGTTAGTATGAGACTATTTAGTCAAAATAAGTATAAATGTTGAAAGATATATTTAGCCAGAATCAGTTAGTGGTTATAAATCTAATAAAAAATATTGAAAAAATATTAAAATTTGAGAACATTTTTTAATTAATTATATACATATATAATTAATATACATATATAATTAATATACATACATAATTAATATACATATATAATTATATATATATATAAGTATATATATATAAATATATATGATTATATACATATATAATTAATATACATATATATATGTGTGTATATATATATATATAAATATATATGATTATATACATATATAATTAATATACATATATAATTATATATACATATATATGTGTGTATATATATATATAAATATATATGATTATATACATATATATATATATGTATATATATATACATATAAATATAACTTTGAATAACTTTGAAATGTTTTGGCCAGTATTGGCCCAGGCCATGTCTAACTTAATAGCACCACCTGGCGAAGTCTTTCAATTCAGGATTTGGGCACCATGGCCCATTCGAGAAGAGAATTACTGTTTGCGGAGACATATCCGGGTGTGGGTGGTTTGTCCGGGATTACTTGGAGGAATTTGTCCAAAGACTTCTTGAATTTTGTGTGGTCAGTTTCTGTTTTGACGTGTCCTGGTGTGATGTTGAAGAGAGCAGGGCCGATTGAGGTGAAATAATTGTGCCGTATTGTTGTTATGAGTTGCGATTTAGATTTTTGAATGGGACGGATAGCACGGGGCCCAAGCCTTGGGTGTATCTTGAAGGCGATGCCAACATCATTTGGGCAGTGATGATGGAACATTTTCCACATCATGCAGATAATATAACGCTCACGGCGACGTTGGAGTGAGTAAAGTTTCAGCTTTTCTAGTCGACCCCAGTAGTCAAGGTCTGACATGCCATCTATCTTTTTCGTGATTGCCCTTTGAGGAGCTTCAAGTTTCATGATACTTTGTTTCGTGTGGGGAGACCACAGTGGACAACAGTATTCAAGGTGTGGTCGGGCAAAAGTAGAGAAGAGAAGGATAATGGTGTGGGAATCTCTTGACTGGAAGGTTCTGAGGATCCAGGAACACATTCTGCGGGCCATGTCAACTTTGCTGCTTATATGCGTGGCCCAGCTTATGTTGCTGTCCACGGTTACTCCCAAGTCTCTGATGTTGTTAGATGCCACGAGAGTTTCCCCGGAGGGAAGGGAGTACGGGAGTTTCAGAGCATCCTCTTTTCCAAAGTGGATCAGTTCGAATTTGTCTTCGTTCAGTAACATGTTGTTCTTTTCCGCCCATTGGGTAACAGCCAGTAGGTCTGACTGAAGGCTTATCCGGTCATCCACGCCATTGATGACCTTTTGGAGCTTGGAATCATCAGCGAAAATTTTAATGTTGCTGTGTTTGATGATGTCAGTGATGTCATTAATATAGATGATGAAGAGAAGTGGGCCCAACACAGTGCCTTGTGGGACCCCACTACTGACTTTGGCTGGGCTGGATTTGACTCCCTCAACTACAACATGTTGGGTTCTATTTGACAGGAAGCTCTTGATCCACTGCAGCAGCTTTCCAGTGACACCAATATTGGACAGCTTTCTCAGTAGAATGTTATGATCAACCCTGTCAAAGGCCTTGCTGAAATCAAGGTAGATAACATCAGTGTTGGAACCCTCTCCCAAGGCTCTCAAAATGTCATCAAAGTGATGCAGTAGCTGCGTCAGGCAATCCCTTCCATTACGGAATCCATGCTGGTTGGAGTTCAGCATATTGTTACTCTCAAGGAAGTGGGTCATTCGCGATCTCACCACTCTCTCAAATACCTTAATGATATGAGAGGTGAGTGAGATTGGACGGTAATTCACGGCAAGGGATTTGTTTCCCTTTTTGAAAACTGGGACAACAGACTGGGATAGAAGGTTTTCTGGCACATATCCAGCATCCAGTGAGTTCCGCCACAGATTGGCAAGAGGAGATGCAAGTTGGTGTTGACACGCCTTCAAGACACAAGCAGGGAACCTATCGGGACCTACTGCTGAATTATGCTTGATTTCCTTTATTGCCGCTAAGACATCAGGGGCGCCAAACGTTATGTCCGATAAGGTGTAATGGGGAGTAACATCGCCGATACAGCCCAGATCGGCCATATCAGGATTGCTGAAAACAGAGCAGTATTGTTTCTGCAGTATCTCACCCATGGTTTTAGCATTGTCTTGAAGAGTGCCATTTTCATCAATTAGAGGGCCAACAGTAGAGCCAGTGATTTTGTGTTTTTTTGCAAATGAAAAGAACACTTTGGGATTGAGTTTGATCTTCTCAATGGCCCAGGCCTCTTCAGCTCTTCTCTGATTGTTGATGAGGGACATTATGTTGTTTTGGAGGTTATGTTTTTTAATCTCTAGTGATGAAATGGCAGTCAAGTTGATGTGTTGCTGCTGACAGTATTTCAGCTTGTTGATTTTTTTGTTCGTTCTCTTAATTTTTCTGATGAGCGTTTTTCTATTTCTAGGGATTCTGCTCTTAGATTTGTTTATAGTTCTTAATGGGGTGTGTTTTGCACATATGTTTGTAACAGTGTCCACAAATGTCTGCCAGGACTTTTTGATGTTAGTGGGTGTATGAATGTGCGTGAAGGACCAGTCGACATGTGCAAGATCATGACTGATCGCTTCCCAGTTTGCATTGTGGAAATCCATAGCGTCAAATGGATGGACAGGAGAGATGACATTGGGTTTGTATATTGGACGGTGGAATCTCAGATCACAGAGAACCATGTCATGATCAGAGAGTAGAGTTTTCTCCACTGCAATATTGTGGATATTGTCAGTGTGATTGCTGAAAATTAAGTCTAGGATGATTATATACATATATATATGTATATATATATACATATATATATATATCATTATATACATATATAATTAATATACATATATACATATATATACATATATAATTAATATACATATATAATTATATATATATATATATATATATATATATATATATATATATATATATATATATACACATATATATGTATATGATTGTATACATATATAATTATATATATATATATATATATATATATATATATATATATATATATATATATAGGAACCAGTAAGACCCCGACAGCTGAGCTCAAGCCGTTTCGACGGCTAATTCAGTCCAGAATTAGCCGTCGAAACGGCTTGAGTTCAGCTGTCGGGGTCTTACTGGTTCCTATTACCCACTCTACTACCCCAAGTATTGAGTACTTTGGTGCGTTATGGTCCACCTGGTTCCTTACCACATTTCCTTCGTTATATATATATATATATATATATATATAATATACATATATAATTATATATATATAATCAACATATATATAATTAATGTATATATAATTATATATAATTATATATATATATAATATATAAATACTGATAGAACCCAGATTCTCTCCAGGTCTAAACACAGTTGAGTTCTACCAGAGAAATATAGGTATATATAGAACAAAATATTAAGATACTTACTCGATGCAAGGGAATTCTACTATCTATATTTTGTTTCAAAGTGATTTTTCCTGTTTGACTGTCAATTTGAAAGTATCTATCAGCATCATCATCGCCAATAATTGAATATTGAATTAGGTTGAATGGAGACTGTAATGAAATTTGATTGGAGAAATAATGGAATTGAAATAAGAATATAAAGAATACATAAAAAAGACATATTGGAATTAAAAAGAAAAAACTGAAGTAGGTTCAGTAAACTTTGGAATCTATTAAGTATGGATGACTTTGCCTTTCATCCTTACGGGGTCGATAAAATAAAGTACCAGTAATACACTGGGTAATTGCTGGCCTTGTGCCTAAAGTAGAAACAATTATTAAATATGATTTCTTTATTCATTAGTTTAAGGCATTAAACTAATGAATAAAGAAATCATATTTAATAATTGTTTCTACTTTAGGCACAAGGCCAGCAATTACCCAGTGTATTACTGGTACTTTATTTTATCGACCCCATAAGGATGAAAGGCAAAGTCATCCATACTTTGCCTTTCATCCTTATCAATTATTAAATATAATGATAAAAGGGAAATTGCAAATAAACTAACACACACTCAGGATCGATATATTGATAACACTCATTTATTTCTCTTAATCTGCTAAATTATATTAAAACGTAGTATTACACTGATGAGTTGAAATGAATATTGTACAGTCATACATCTAAACACACACTCATATAGTCACCCACACACACACATATATATATATATATATTTATATTTGAAAAAAGGAAAAGAATGACTTCACTTGTGAAGTCATTCTTTTCCTTTTTTCAAATATACCTAACTGTACCAAGGATCTCACACATTTTCCAATATATATATATATTAAAATAACAGATTAAATTTTAAGCAAAGAATCGCTGCTTTCACGTTTTCCTGTTTTCCTTCAGTTGCATCGTTTTTCGAAATATTTACTTCTGCATTCACAGATTGATTTTTTTAGTTTCAGAAGATCCCGTTAAGGGTGAAAGCAGCGATTCTTTGCTTAAATTTTAATCTGTAATTTTAATAAATATTTGCTCTTGGGTTCTTATATATTTGATATATATTTATCCTTATCGAGCCCTCTTTGGATTTTAGTCTTCAAATTTATTATTATTACCTTATATTGTATTTACATTACTCTCTATATACTATATATACTATATATACTATTGTATTTACATTACTCTATATATCTATCTATCTAAGGTGGGTAAAATTCCTGAGATCCATGGACGAGTTCTCTCCAGCGGTCTCTGTCCCTCATTATCGCTGCCATGTCCTGCGTCTCCAACAGACCAGTGTCTGTCCTTAGGGCATCAACATACGTTAACCTTGGTCTTCCTCTTCTAGTGTGTCCATGTAGGGGCTCCCAAAGGAGCACTGAGTGCAATGTCAACTCTGGATGTCGGTGAGTATGTCCAGCTAACCTCAGTCTCCTCTGTGTCACTTTTGAGCTGTCTTTTGGGATGCTCCCATACAGCTCTGAGTTTTTCATCCTCAGTGTATACTGTTTAATGTTCAGAGCCATCCTCAGCATTCTTGTGTAGCACCCATCCACCATCTGAGTGAGTTTCTTGGTCAGTGTCCAAGTCTCAGACCCCACTACAGCAATGAAGAGGCGGACCTTCAGGTCTCTACGAAGGTCCGACTTCCACACCGATCTCAAGCTGTGGCACGCCGCCCAGGCCTTGCTCTTCCTCTCAACCACATCATCTTCTGTATTCCCAATCTTTGCTCCCAAATACAGGAAGCCCTCAACCAATTCTATATAACTGTTTGTTTGGCATGTTTTCTCTATTTCTGGATGCCATCCCTAATACCAACTACTTTACTGAGTGTACTTGGTGAGTTTTATCCAATACTAGGGAAGTTTTCATGTCCTATAGTGATGTATAATAAACTTAGAGCATTGTGGTGTTAGTAAATATACATTTTATACAAAATAGTGAATTATTTACTTACAGTTGTATCATTATCTCTTGCCATAACTGTGACTAAAGTGCTTCCAGCAAGAGATCCACTTTGTATTAAAAGTTTCCAATCTGCTGGTCGGATAAATTCTGGTGGGTAATTGTCTTTTATCAGTTTGATTGATATTTTTACCGGGCTACTTCTTTGTTGTGGATTGCCTTTGTTATAAGCATAAGCCTCCAGCTATGAACAACAGTAATAAAAAAAAGTTTAATAAAATTAAAACTAGTTATAGTTAAATGGGATTGTAGGAAATAAATATTCTCAATATCCTTTGAAAATAAAAATTAATAAAAGATTTAAAACAGAATTATTTGTAAGAGGTTTTTTGTAGCCAGAAACACAATGTTATATTATTTCATGATTAGAAAGATATTGAAGACTTAAAAATATAATGGTTTCTAAGTTAGGCACAAGGCCAGCGATTTAAGGGGAGAGCAAAGTTGTTAAAATCAGCCTTAGTATTTGGCTGGTACTTTATTTATCAAACTTGAAAGGAGTAAAGGCAAAACAGGCCAAATCAGAATTTGAACACGGAGGATATACAACTAAACCAAATACCACAAAACATTCTATCTGATGTTTTAATGATTCTGCCAATTTGCCACTTTATATATATTTGTCTAAATATTTAGTATTTAGTTGCTTTAAATTTATATTTCAGTTTCAAAGTACAACTTGGAGCATAGAAAATATAGATTAGTAATTAAAAAATATAGATAAAAAATTTTGGTTAAAACAGACATTGATAAGTTATTTTAAAGAAAAGTTACTCTATTAGAAGTGATTTTAATGATTTAATAAATTTAACTTACAAAAATAAAAACATGCAAAAAAGAACAAAAAAAAAAAAGAAAATCAGTATTATTCATACTTGAATTGGAGAAGATGTCTGGCTTGGTAAAGTTTGTTTTACACTTATAGCACCTGTTGAAGCATCCAGAGAGAATAAAGAAGTTGCCGATTTAAATTTGTATTCTATCAAATTGTATGGAGGCTGAAAATTAAAAGAAAATAAATAAATTATAATTGAAAAGTAACAACCGAGAGGGACATGTAGTTATTTTCTCTTATTGTTTGTGCAAAACGTTGGGTGAGAGAAGGAAATGTGCGTCATCCAAATGAATATCTTCCACCTCCATTTAACTTACCCTTTGCTGCTTGGTCCTGATGGACAGGATGAGAATACATTGCCCTGGAGGACTGTGAGGGAGACAAATTGGAACAGCTACCACCTTTCAAGGCATGCACCAGCAGGCAGCCAACTCTGCTCGTTTAGCAGTGAGTAGAGATGTTGTCTGGGAGCTAAGAATGCCAGAAGAGGCTCCACTGGTACAGGCTCTACCACAAAATTAATATTTGGATAGTTTGTCTCTTCAGCCTGGTGGGCAGCACAGTCTGGGCTGGTAGCCTAATGCATCAGGTTTCCACTAGAGAATGTGTTACTTACAATGTGATACATTGACATTTATAGTCCAGTGGTTCTCAGTTTTTTTCCTTAGCAGCACATTTATGAGTAAATAGGAATATTTTGGCAAATATTGTGTACAAAGTAAAGAGAATGGATTTAAAGACAATATTTGTCTACATCAAGCTGATAAAAAAATAATTTAAACTACAGAAAATTATTAAGTATTTACTTTATTTAATAAATTAAAAGAACTTCAACTTGTATTTTTCATATTTTAAAAATATAGTTTCATTAATTGCATATGAAACTTAGTCATGGTACACAATTTGAGAATTGCTTACATAGTCAATAGCTAGCTTTGTGTAATTACTAATGAAATAATCATTAAATAGATAAATTACTGTGTGATTAATTAGTATTAAAAGAAATACGTTTTATATTTGCTTTAAAATACTGTTAAAAATTGTTAAAGTCCTTTATATAAGGTTTCCACATTTAAAAATCTTTATATAAAGTTGCTGCAAGTAAAAGCCACATTGTCAGTAAGGATAATGATTTGTGAGCATATGAAATATTCCTTACAAATTGCTGTCACAAACAGGCAAAATTAAGAAAACACAAAGAACTGAAAGAAAAATATTAGAAAAATATTGTGAAACGACTGTGAAATAAAAGATGAATAATATTTTAACATTAAGGAGGAATGAAGCTCATACCATTACATCACTGTCTCTTGCTTGTATTGTAAGTAATGTAGAACCTGGAGAGAGAGTTTCTAGAATGGTTGCCTCATAAGGGGTCAGTATCCATTCTGGTGCGAATAAATTTCTGTTTATTTTAACTTGGACTACAGCAGTTGCAGAATTACGGTATATAGACTGACTGTCACCATCACGCGCTTGTACACGGATCTTAAAAATAAGAATAAAGAGAAATATTATCTTAAATAAACATAATAATGATGCGAAAAAATTGGAAACAATTATACAAAGGTAAAACATTGTCACAAGAAAAAATGTTTGTAAAGTAAATATTTCTTCTTATTTTTCTGTTGTCATGGCTATAGGAATAAGACTTGTTTGTGTATGTATGTATATGTATATGTATATGTATATATATATATATATATATATATATATATATATATATATATATATTTGTAGACTTGTTCTATATGTGACGGTATTTTAACGATAGTTATAGCTCTGATTCATCTGAATTATTGAGCCCTCTGCCGCTCATACCGAATCTCGTTTATCGTGAACTCGTGCGCCGATTTTTCGATACTCGATCTTTCTAATATATTTAGCTCTGGACATAGCTATCCACCAGTTAATTTTATTGCTCATTTTTTGTCGATTCTATTGAGTGATGAATAGCTTTTGTTTTATTTTAACATGTCTATTGAGCACTCTAATTCGATATGTGTATTTCCACATTTACTCGAATTGTTTTCGCGGATATAGGGGTCATCTCCCTTGTCTAATGCCATGTGCGTTTTTCACTGGTAGTTGGCTCCTCTGCCGCCAGGAAAAAACTCGTTGAGAAAGTAAACCTCCGTTCCGCTTACTCTAGTAGGCTTTTATATTTATATGTGAGCTGATAGAGTACAGTCTAAGGATTTACAGAAACCCATGAAGCTAGATTTAACACCTGTCTAGTGGGTCCGGGTATGATTTTACATTCATTTAAATTATTGACGTATTGTTTTATTGATATTTTTTATCTGTTTGTCCCGAATCTTCCTCTATCGATTTTAAATCGTATGGTTGATTGTAGACTTGTTCTATATGTGACGGTATTTTAACGATAGTTATAGCTCTGATTCATCTGAATTATTGAGCCCTCTGCCGCTCATACCGAATCTCGTTTATCGTGAACTCGTGCGCCGATTTTTCGATACTCGATCTTTCTAATATATATATATATATATAGACACATGGATTAGTGGTTAGAGCATTGGCCTTGCAATCAAAAGGTTGTGAGTTCAATTCTCAGACCGGGTGATGTGTTGTTTTCTTGAGCAAGACACTTTATTTCACATTGCTCCAGTTTACTCAGCTGTAGAAATGAGATGATAGGGACTGGGGTCCCTATCATTCCACTGCAAAGTGGTCGTAGAGATGCCATGGCAAAAAAGCACCCAGCACTCACTGTAAATGAGGTTGGTGTTAGGAAGGGCATCCAGCTGTAGAAATCAAGCCAGAATCAGTTCCCGTCCCACCCTTGCAAGCAGGCAAAAGTGGACGTAAAATGAAATGATGATGATGATGATGAAATATACACATATATATATATATACATATATATATATACATATATTTATATATATATATATATATATATACATATATATATACATACATATATATATACATATATATATACACACATATATATATACATATATATCTATCTCCCTTACTTTATTTTTTCTCTCTCTATTTTGCCTTTCATCCTTACGGGGTCGATAAAATAAAGTACCAGTAATGTACTGGGTAATTGCTGTGCCTTGTGCCAATAGTAGAAACAATTAATATTATTATTGATGATGTAATTTGAATTTGTAAATTTGCCGGTTATATATATTTTTTGTAACAGTTTCTGATGATCTGATCGTATTTGATGTCATCGTATTTGAAATTGAGTGGCACTGCTTATAGTGATCAGCAATTTTTAGACAACTTAATCAGAGAAACAATTGTTAGACAGTAAATAAATCCCCTTTTTTGTACTGTTGACCATGTTATTCTTC
>OZ024752.1:39705193-39732693 GCA_964016885.1 Eledone cirrhosa | reverse complement strand
GTTTTCATGGTTCTATGAAATAAAAATACCCCTTTTAAAGGTTTCCAATTTAAATAAAAATCTTCCAATAAAATTTTATATAAGAACTTTACACTATGTTACGATTTTATTAATGAAATAATTAATAATTTTAGTAAATCCCTCACAATTCTTCATTAATTAATTGAAATAGTGTGTATTTCACTAGAAATACAGTCATGAAAGGGTTAATAAACGTTCTTACATGAAAGGCTTTTAGATAAATATAAACATTTAAAAATAGATAGTTTTGTAACATTAAACCAGGAGCAGTTTTAGTTGGTTTGGTATCAAAAAGGATAAGTGAGAGGTTTTTACAGTAAAACTTTCTGTATTCACTTTTGTTATTGTTTAGTCACATGTCAGTGCTGATTAAGGAGATGTGTGTTCAAAGGCATTTCAACCACGACTATCCTGTTTTATTTTTTTCACCAATGAAAAACTAAATGTCATGTCCACTTTAAAATGACTTGATTAGTAATGCAATAGAGCATTTAGTTATTTATTTCAATCATCATCATGTCTGTTTAACATCCATTTTTCCATGCTAGACGAGTTGCCCCATTGTGAGACAAGCCAAATCAGATGATCATGTGTTGCTCATTCAGAACTGTTTCTGGTTTGGTTTCTATGGCTGCATGCCCTTCTTAATGCCACACATTCACAGCGTAGACTGTCTATGCATCACGTATACAAAAAGCAAAAGGGCAAATGCTTCAATCTGGTCACAGAACAAGGACAAAACACAATGAAGCAATAATAAATGGTAGAAATGATATTTCAAGAATAGCTATGTTCTAGTCAGCTGCTGTTTGAGACCAACAAATATTCCCATAACCTCATCCTAGTTCCTATCCATCTGGTGGTCTGATCCAAAGTATCAAAACAAAACCATTGTTATAGCCACACATGATGCTTACCAACATGAACTTGCTTCTACAAGTGCTGAGCTGCAAGCCCACTGACTTGTTCTGATTAATGAAGGTGATAAGGGTGATTATGATGATTGTGGAAGTGGATTTTATTTTTACATTAGTATAAGAATACAACATTTTTCAAAGAGGCACAAGTCAATTGTAATCACCTCAGTGAATTACTGGTAATTACTTTATCACTATCTGAGTATATAAAAGGATAAAAATAAATAATGCAAGGCAGGATTTATCTTCATTCTTTTGTGAGGATGAAGGTACAGCACTCTACTCTGTGTCAGCTGGTGGGTTTTCCAAGATACTTTTTGAATATCAAAATCTTTCTAAACATTTAGAGGATTATTTGCAAGTGTTCTCTGTAATGTTTAGTATAAAAGGTGTCTTTACCGTGTCTTTATCTGTGGCTATGACTTTTGAAATATCGGATCCTATTACAGTATTTCTTGATTTTGTTGTTTCATAATTTGCTTGACTGAAAACTGGTGGGTTATCATTTCGCGTAACATTTATAACTACTTGGGCTGCAGCGCTTATACGAGCTGGGTTCCCCATGTCAGTAGCCTGAATACTGAACTGAAAGAAAGAAAAAACACAGAACAATTAATTTGGAGAACTACTTATAAAATATCAAAAACATACAAAGAAAATTATCTCTTATATTGAATAATTCAGTAAGGATAATATCTATGTTCATGTAAAATCTATCGATTATAAGATACAGTATATATAATAGACAGTTAACTTAGAATAAAATTTGAATTTCAAATTTAGCAAACATAAAGAAGGCTTACTCAAAATAAAATCTAATGAAGTACTACTGTTGTGAAATTAGTCTAGAGGGATTACTGCAATACTTTATTTGCCTTGGTAAAGAATGTGCAATAAGAAATAAGGCACACAAGACAAAATAATTGTTTCTATTTTAGGCACAAGGGCAGCAATTATCCCAGTGCATTACTGGTACTTTATTTTATCAACCCCATAAGGATGAAAGGCAAAGTTAACCCCGGCGGGATTTGTAAAGGGGCGTAACTCTATGCTGCAAAGTATGGTGTCCAACCCTCTACCAATACTGCCAATCCACCGCCCCATACAAGACAAAATAATGTACAACAAAAATGAGATGAAGAAGAGTTGGTATGTCTACATAAGTATTGGCTTGCAGAGATTTTCCTTGTGTTATGTATAGCAAATTTGTTCCCAATATTGCATTGTACTGTCAAGTCACAGGAGAAAATATAACCAATAGCAAAGATGATGATTTATCACAACAGACAACCAGAACTAAATACAGATATTGAATAACTGCACCCAAACCTGACTGAGACAATTCATGACATGAGGTGAGGGTATTCAATAAAACATTTGGTAGTAACTGGCAACTTTAATTAACTAGATATGAAATCTTGAAATGCTACCAATGTTTTAAAAGTATTTCCTAGAATGTTAACAATAGAAAAGCTCAAATTCTTGTATTGTTTTGTTGCATAAGAGGTCTAACTGTTAATAAAGACTAAAAATTAATTCACAGTCGTACACATGTAAATATACTTTAGTTGTAAAAGTGATGTTGGAACGAGTACCCTCCACTACCAACTAACTTGCCCTCCACCTCTGGCTTCTGGCCAACAGGCAGGATGGAGAATGCATTGTCCTGGAGAATGGTGATGAAGATGTACTAAAACAGCCTCTCCACCTCACGGGTCTTGCATCTGTGGGCAGCCAACTTCGCCTCAATATCAGTGAATAGGGATGTGGTTCAGGAGCCAAGAACACCGGAAGTCTCCACTTCTACAGGCTTGATCACAAACCTATCCGAGAGTGGTCAATAATTGGACCGTTTGCCCTTTTTGGTTTGGTGAGCAACAGAGCCTGGGCTGATAGCCAAACGCACCAGGTTGCCACAAGAGAAGGTGTTACAGCACTGTTTTTTATTTTATACAAATTAACATTTGAAAAGGGATCAGACTTGTTTGGAGCTCATGTAATATACAAGTGTCACTAAGCCCATGAAAGAACAAAAACAAAACAACATAGTTGAAGATGATTAATCCTTTAGCATTTAAACCAGATGCAACCAGCCAGAATTCTCTCACCACTTTCTGTTCAAACCGGCTGTAACCAACCACTCATACTGATGTTAAGGTATTGTTCTTAAAATAAATAATATCAAAATCTCATAGATTCCATATTATGTGAGATAATTATGTAAGGTAAAGCCTTTACTGTGAAAATACAATATCAAATACAGAGTAATTTAAATGCTAAAGGGTTAAATGAAAACATTTTATGAAAAATGTTTTCTCTTACCTGATATGTAGTCAATTGAGAAATATCCTGAACCAAACTGTTTACCAGTCTGATAGCTCCTGTAATTTCATCAATCATAAAATACTTTTTGATGGATGATGGTGTATTTGGGAGCATGGAATATTTCACTTTATTTTCTGGGGCCTATAAAAAAAAGTAAATATCAGATTTTAAAATATCAAACACAATTTTCCAATAAAAAACATATCCTAATGATAATTAGTTTTATTAATGGTTATGATATTTTATTTTGATTTCAAATAGTCACATTTTACATAATTTAAACAGTATTAAAGCAGAAAATGAACGCCATGTATTAGATTGGTGTTAAATTAACTGCATGAAAAATATGATATATATATATACTTACACGCCAATCGTTATCCGTAGCAAAGGCAGTAAGAATTGTGCTGCCAAGAGACTGTGTGTATGGAATTGTTTCTGTATATAAATTACTTTTAAATGCTGGTGTGAAAAAATTTCGTTCCACAAAAATGTTCAGTATGCCATTACCCTGTTTTGGTGGGTAACCGTTGTCAGTAGCAACAATTTGCAACTATTAAAACAAAAAGATAAAATATTACTAAAAGAATTTAACCACTTCAATGCTGTAGATGAGATAACTCATCGTAACATGTTTGAAGTTATAAAAACTGCTGGAAAGGAGTTCAAAGTTATGAACTCATTCCCAACAGTTCATAACTTCAAAGCTAGATGGGGTTATTAGTTTATTGATATGATGTTTGTCAATCAAAATAGTCATTTTACTGGAAAAAAAACCCAACACAGCAACTGTAGCTGTGTAAAGTATACACAGCACTGAACAGGTTAAAATAAAAATTATTTTAATTATTTTTCTTAACATTTACTAACCCATAAAACAGAGATGATAATTAAGGATCTATTGATCATGAATTCAAATCTTGCCGTGGGATATTGTATTGGGTGAACAAGTATGAAATTTGTAGAAAAAAACAACAATTTCTACAAATACAATATCCCACGTCAAGTATCAAATTTGTAGAAATTGTAGAAAAAAAAAACAACAAATTTCTACAAATTTCATACTTGATGACCCAATATTTTTACATTTCAAAACTGAATTCCATTTATAACTTCATGATTATAATTATGTAAAATAACTACTGCAAAAGATTTATGGAAATATCTAAATCTACACGAAGAGAGAGGGAGGGGAGAGATAGAGAGAGAGGGGTGTCTTTTACATAGATGTATGTGTGTGTGTTAGGTGTGTAACTACAGTGACAGGTGATTCTACTTACTCCCCCACCTCTCTCTCTATATATATACACACACACACACACACACACACACACACACACATATACATACATATCCACACATACATACATCCACACATGCATACATACATACATGCATACATACATACATACATGATGATGGCTGCCTCCTCAATATACCATTATTAATAATTATTAATTAATTCTATTGTGCAATGCCTGTGCGTGAAAATACTTTTTAAAGTGAGGAAAGACTGTGCACTGAGCCAATCCCACTCTCTGAGCGACAGTAGCTATAATAGGAAACGAAGAAAAGATCAACATCATCAGTAACTACAGAGCTGCATACATACATCATTTCATTTCATTTTACATCTGCTTTTTCCCTGCTTGCAAGGGTGGGACGGGAACTGATTCTGGCTTGATTTCTACAGCTGGATGCCCTTCCTAACACCAACCTCATTTACAGTGAGTGCTGGGTGCTTTTTTTGCTGTGGCACCTCCACGACCACTTTGCAGTGGAGTGATATGGACCCCAGTCCCTACCACCTCATTTCTACAGCTGAATGCCCTTCCTAACACCAACCTCATTTACAGTGAGTGCTGGGTGCTTTTTTTGCTGTGGCACCTCCACGACCACTTTGCAGTGGAGTGATATGGACCCCAGTCCCTACCACCTCATTTCTACAGCTGAATGCCCTTCCTAACACCAACCTCATTTACAGTGAGTGCTGGGTGCATTTTTTGCTGTGGCACCTCCACGACCACTTTGCAGTGGAATGATAGGGACCCCAGTCCCTACCACCTCATTTCTACAGCTGAGTAAACTGGAGCAATGTGAAATAAAGTGTCTTGCTCAAGGAAACAACACATCACCCGGTCTGAGAATTGAACTCACAACTTTTGATTGCAAGGCCAATGCTCTAACCACTAAGCCATGTGCCTATATATATGCTGTCGGGGTCATACATTTTCCTATTACCTACTCTACTACCCTAAGTATTGAGTACTCTGGTGCATTATGGTCCATCTGGTTCCTTACCACAACTCCTTCGTTATATATATATATATATATATATACAGCAATGAAATATCTATGATCGTCGGCAAATCACTGATGAGGGACTCATTTTATTACATGTTATCCATGCGCTACCTGCAGTATTTTTCTCCATATTTTATTACATATATGTATATATATATATATAAAGAATGATGTGCTCATGTAACCATCTTATCAAAACAGTTTACAGATTGATCTCATTGGCCCTTCATCTTCAAATGCAGATCTAATTTCAATTTAATCATCAGAAAGCACATATTCTAATTTAAATAAACAAAAATTACTTTCTACAGAGAAGTTGCAAAAATAATTGTTTCTACTTTTGGCACAAGGCCAGCAATTATTGCAGTGCATTACTGGTACTTTATTTTATCGATCCTGTAAGGATGAAAGGCAAAGTTAATCTCAGCGGGATTTGATCTCAGAACGTATAGGGCCATAACTCTATGCTGAACATAATGGTTTCTGATTTAGGCACATGGTCAACAATTTTGGGGTTAAGGAAAGTTGATTAAATCGACCCCAATGCATTACTGGTACTTTATTTTATCGATCCTGTAAGGATGAAAGGCAAAGTTAATCTCAGCGGGATTTGATCTCAGAACGTATAGGGCCATAACTCTATGCTGAACATAATGGTTTCTGATTTAGGCACATGGTCAACAATTTTGGGGTTAAGGAAAGTTGATTAAATCGACCCCAATGCATTACTGGTACTTTTTATTTTATCGATCCTGTAAGGATGAGAGGCAAAGTTAATCTCAGCGGGATTTGAACTCAGAACGTAAAGGGCCATAACTCTATGCTGAAAAGCATGGCGTCTGACGCCAAACCACCACCCTTGTAAGAATAATATCAACAATAACTTACTTGGTAATTTGATTCAGTGCCAAGCTTCAGATCTTTTTTAACATAAACCATTCCATTCTTAGATATATTAAAGTAGTCAGGGCCAGGAGCCATTCCATCTATTCTGTGGCTTACTGTGTTAAAGATCTGTTGGAAAAAATGTCCCATTATATATTATTATTAATTGATTTTATATATATATATATATATATATATATATATATATATATATATATATATATATATATAGTATGTGTTAGGTATTTCCGAAGAAAAAGCAAAGGAAAAAAGAGTGCTCTATGTATAGAACAAAGCTATTTAATTAGAAAGTGAACAACAACAATAAATAATAACTACTCCATTACCAAAGGTTTCAAGACCCTAGACAATATTAACATATGTCTAGATCGTTCATCAGATAGAGATGTTATGAATAGGTAATATGATTTTCATATTTTCTATTCAAAACATAATGGAGTAGTTATATATTGTGTTGTTCAGTTTCTAATTAAATATATATAGTATGTGAAGTTATAGAGTAGTACTTCACTATTTTCATTGGTAAGATGAAATAAACTTGATGCATTTTACCGTCCTCTGTTCTTTGTGAGCAAAAAAAAAAAAAAAAAAAAAACTGGATGATTAAGGGCAGTTCATATAGGTGAGCATTTAAAATTCAAAATTTTAAGAAAGTCAAAGATAGAAAATTAGTATTTATTCATGCATCTTTATAAACATTTCAACATGGCTAGAATATTGCATCTATTTCTGGAGAAAATGGAAATTACCATTATGGTGCTTTATTCCAACCATATTTTCTCAGGAAATATACAGAACAAAATAAGAATAATTAATACCATAAGACAAATATCAAGAAAATGAGAGGATTCAAAGTATGATGCTTTTAGGCAGGCAGTTAGATTTCAAGTGCAAATTTACCATAAGCTTGTACAAGTTTTTTTTCAAACATGCAAGTTTATAAATTTATCTGTACTTTTTTTTTTTAGGAAAAAGTATTATAACTATAAATTGGTTACAGTAAGTTGAAGATTTTCTTTATAAAGTTCAGTTAGTTTGTTCAGTTATTTATAAAAGAAAGATTTGAAAATATTTAGTAGATTTTTTTTTCCTATGCAAATATAGACGAAATTATATAAATGGTGTTAAGAATATTCTCATATACAAATTTAATTTTAGAACCTATTAAGTAAAAATAATAGGTAATTATATACATATATATATATATATATATATATATATATATATATATAGTTTTAATATAGATGAGATTCTACAGGACTAGAACTGTTTCATTCTTTAGAAATCATCAGGAATCAGATTCCTGATGATTTCTAAAGAATGAAACAGTTCTAATCCTGTAGAATCTCATCTATATTAAAACTTTTATACTCTGCAATGTATTGAGTACCTTACTTACTGTGGTTACCTCCGATTCAACCCGGAATAACGTATATATATATATATATATATATATGTGTGTGTGTGTGTGTATGTGTGTATATTACCTATTATTTTTGCTCAATAGGTTCTAAAATTAAATTTGCATTGGAAACCTTACTAATTTTATAATGCTGAGACATTTCAATTAAGATATGTTTTCATTTCCAGTTCAACATACCGTCTTGGTTATCATCACAATGTGGCTTCAGGGAAAGAAAACAAACCATTCAATTCCTAATGGGTTATCAAGTATCTAATCGACTTGGCCATCCAAACTTATATGCATATGCATCCATACTCTGTGATATAATGCAGCAAGTGGAAAATATTCAAAGTTTTTCCATCAAGGTGATCATGTGATATTCTTCTTCTTTGCCAACTTATTCCTGAGAAGGTTGTGGGGGAAGAGTCCTCAAAAACATTTTCCAGCAGATCCTGGCAGAAGCAACTGTGTCCAACTGATCCACTTGGATCCCCAAGTGAGACCAACCAAGCTCATGGATGTTATACAACCATACTCCTGAATCTCCAGCCAGTTGGTTTTGCCTGTAATATCTGTCCAGCGATTCTTTCCTAAGACATTCTAACCCCATGCCCACAGTATTGGAGCTGTGATCTCTCAATTCAGAGAAGTAGCAGTTCTACCTAGAGTGACTTTCTCATCTCCAATCTATAAATCTGACCAGCGATTCTTTCCTAAGACATTCTAACCCCATGCCCACAGTATTGGAGCTGTGATCTCTCAATTCAGAGAAGTAGCAGTTCTACCTAGAGTGACTTTCTCATCTCCAATCTATAAATCTGACCAGCGATTCTTTCCTAAGACATTCTAACCCCATGCCCACAGTATTGGAGCTGTGATCTCTCAATTCAGAGAAGTAGCAGTTCTACCTAGAGTGACTTTCTCATCTCCAATCTATAAATCTGACCAGCGATTCTTTTCTAAGACATTCTAACCCCATGCCCACAGTATTGGAGCTGTGATCTCTCAATTCAGAGAAGTAGCAGTTCTACCTAGAGTGACTTTCTCATCTCCAATCTATAAATCTGACCAGCGATTCTTTCCTAAGACATTCTAACCCCATGCCCACAGTATTGGAGCTGTGATCTCTCAATTCAGAGAAGTAGCAGTTCTACCTAGAGTGACTTTCTCATCTCCAATCTATAAATCTGACCAGCGATTCTTTTCTAAGACATTCTAACCCCATGCCCACAGTATTGGAGCTGTGATCCCTCAATTCAGAGAAGTAGCAGTTCTACCTAGAGTGACTTTCTCATCTCCAATCTATAAATCTGACCAGCGATTCTTTTCTAAGACATTCTAACCCCATGCCCACAGTATTGGAGCTGTGATCTCTCAATTCAGAGAAGTAGTGGCTCTACCCAGAGTGACTTTCTGATCTCTGAGCTACATACTTTATCAAGTAACGTTACTCCAAAGATCCTTCGGAGGAACTCCATTTTGGCCACTTGTATTCATGATCTATTCTTTCAGTCATTACCCAAGATTCATGACACATTATAATATCTTTTGCTGAAACTCTGGATAAGAGATTCATAGTATGTGAAATATATATGTCTAAACTTCTTGGTAATTGGAGGTGTTTTATATTTCCAGCCACAATTGCCTTTCAAACTAGCTAATACAAAAGAGTTGCAACATAACTATGTATGGTATGGCGCTTTAACTCCTGAGGGAGTTGTAGGGACGCCATATTGACATATGGTGTTTCTGGGGCATTTTTAAACCTGGAAGAGCCCAATCCTCTTCAGGTCTGAATACAGCAGATTTCTTCAACAGAAGAATAGAGAGTGAGAGAATGGAAGTGAGAAAGAGATATAGAGGAAGAATCAACCCCAATATTAGACTGGTACTTTTTTCAATGACCTCAAATGGATGAAAGGCAAAGTTAACAATATAGATTTTGAAGTGGTCCTTCAATTTTTACACTTTCAGTTGCATTGGTTATTCAGCTGCATTAAAAAATAATAATTGTTTCTACTTTTGGCACAAGGCCAGCAATTTCCCTAGTGTATTACTGGTACTTTATTTTATTGACCCCGTAAGGATGAAAGGCAAAGTTAACCTTGGTGGGATTTGAACTCAGATCATAAAGGGACGTAACTCTATGCTTCAAAGCATGGTGTTCGACTCTCTACCAATAATCCACCATAATAATGGTACTTAAAGTATGGTGTGGAATGGTCCTGTAACTCCTGGGGGAGTTGTAGGAGCTCCGTACTGATGTGCAGCATTTCTAGGGAATTTTAAGCCTGGTAGAGCTCATCCCTCTCCAGGCCAGAGTGGAACAGATTTCTTCCAGAGAAGGATAGAAAGAGAGAGAAGAAAGTGAGAAAGAGATATAGAGGAAGAATCAACTCCAGTACTAGACTGATACTTTTTTTTATCAACCTTGAATGGATGAAAGGTAAAGTTAGCTTTGGTGGGATTTGAACCCAGTGAGCACAGAGCTGGAACGAATAGCATAAAGCATTCTATCCAACGTTGAAATGACTGCCAATTCAAACTGTACAATATGAATAAAAGCCTTAACTAAATAGAGAGACACATTAATTTTCATATCTGTTATACTTACTTCGTCAGTGTCTGTAGCAGCCATACTTCTGACAAACTGTCCAACTGCCAAAGTTTCTTTAATTTTAATAGATACTACTTTTGGTTGAAAAACTGGTGGAAGAGTGTTTCGTTTCACCGTCAGTTGTACGGTAGCTGAATTTGTGGATGATTTTGAAGGCACTCCCATATCTTTGGCTTTAATAGTGAACTAAAAAAGGATACAAACACACACACATTATACATATTAAAATAACAGATTAGTCTTCACATTTATTATTATTACTACAGCCAGTAGGCATCTCTAACAAAATACACCCCCGTCCCACCAACCCCCTCCTATGTAAAGTTATGTTGGTGCCACAACATCCAGGCCGAAACAAATGAGATCGTGTAGGTGTCACAACAAAAAACACACAGTCCACGCTGTAATGTGGCCGTGTAGGCAACACGGTAAAAACCTCCCAGTCCCACACTGTAAATGTGGTTGGTGTTAGGAAGGGCATCCAACTGTAGAAAACCTGCCAGACAGTCCTATGCGAGCAAGACAATCACTCTTGCCTCAAGTGGGAATACCCCCGTCCAAACCCATGCAAGCGTGGAACACGGACGTTAAACGTTGATGATGATGATGATGATGATATATATGTGTGTAAGAATATTTTCGAAACAGCGAGCGGGTTTGAAATTATTATAAATGTAAGCTATCGCTGTATTTTGACTAAAGAAATTAAAGAAATTATTTAGCCTGAGAGTGGGGTTAAGAACCCTCGGAGAAATGGAAAAAGATGAGTATTGATGTACATGTACGTCAATACTCATCTTTTTCCATTTCTCCGAGGGTTCTTAACCCCACTCTCAGGCTAAATAATTTCTTTAATTTCTTTAGTCAAAATACAGCGATAGCTTACATTTATAATAATAATATATATATATATATATATATATATATATATTTATCTCTCTCTCTCTCTCTATATATATATATACACACTTACACACACATATATATATGTATATATATATATATATATATATATACAAATGAGATCGTGTAGGTGTCACAACAAAAAAACACACAGTCCACGCTATAAATGTGGCCGTGTAGGCAACACGGTAAAAACCTCCCAGCCCCACACTGTAAATGTGGTTGGTGTTAGGAAGGGCATCCAGCTGTAGAAAACCCGTCAGACAGTCCTATGCGAGCAAGACAACCACTCTTGCCTCAAGTGGGAAAACCCCCGTCCAAACCCATGCAAGCGTGGAACACGGACGCTAAACCTGATGATGATGATGATATATATATATATATATATATATATATATATATAAACATGAAGTATAAGTCAACAAACTTGAAAAAAAAACCCGATTCAAAAGTTCATAAGACAGTCAATGATTTAAAGGCATCTTTACTGAGTGCTTTGAAAGAAATTCCCCAAGAAATGTTGCGTGATTTAGTGAAAGATGCTCAATGGAGGTTAGAGACTATTATTGCTGCATGAGAGGGGTCATTGTGAATAAACTCTATACATTATATTCTACAGATATTTATGTATAATTACATATGTTGCTCGTCAATAAATTTAGTAGTTTTGTTATTAAAAGCATTGTTATTTGATTCCAAACTTATGCCCCATCCTGTATATATATTATATATATATATTATATATATATATTATATATAGAGACATACAGTGCAGGAAACCAATCTAATCTAATCTAATAAGAACCAGGGTAGACCCTCGGAGCATTGGATTTGGTGTACTTCATAATTGTTTCGGTTGCTGAATACAATCAAGGGTCGTTGCTTCTCCTGAAGGTCAATAGTTCTCTTCTAACTCGAGTGGGAGCGCCTTTCCATTGTCAATTTGCATTGATCATCTGCAAAGCCTCATTATTCTCAGAACCACTACACCAGTCTTTCGATATGTGCAGCTGGAACTACTGCCACCCACTGATTTGGCAGGATTTTTTTTTTTTTTTAGATGGCCGTTGATTTTTATGAGTTCTGCCCTTTGTCAGGTTTTGTTTTTTGTCTTGCAGGGTGTCCAAAATCACTCTCCTCACCAAGTAAACTTGGTGATTACTTGGTGAGGTTGCTGGTTTAGTTGCCGACGACCCAACCATACAACAGGTTGTACTGGGTTACATGCTACCAGTAGCACTCAAGAGTTGCCTGAATACAACAATAATTAAGGAACAATTTACAAGGAATAAAAAGTAGAGACATACAGTGTAGGAAACCAATTAGTGTGAGAATAATAGAAACTGAAATTAGATACAGGTGTATCAAAAAAGATTTTTTAATACACCTGTAAATTCAATTGTGCCGTAACCCTTTAGCATTTACATTATATTTACTATTGTATTTTCATGGTAAAAGCTTTGTCACATAATTATTTCACATAACATTTACATTGCTCTATATTTACTATTGTATTTTCACGGTAAAAGCTTTTTTCCACATAATATCTCACATAATATCAAATCTATGAGATTTTGATATTATTTATTTTGAGAACAGTGACTTGATATCAGTATGAGTAGCCAGTTACAGCAAGTTTAAACAGAAAGAGGTGAGAGAATTCTGGCCGAATTTGGCTAGTTTAAATGCTAAAGGGTTAACATTCTGGAGTGGAATGAAAATGGAATATTGAAGATAGTATTCTTAATACTTACGGTGTATTTTAATGTCTTTGAGAGATCCTGTGTCAAAGATTTGGATAATGACACGGTGCCTGAAATAGAATTGACAAAGAAGTATTGACTTTGTCCTTCTAATTCATATCTGACAGTATTATATGGACTGGATAGATCGTTGTCTTTGGCAGAAACTGCAAGAATGGAACTCCCAAGTTCCAAATTTTCAGGAACAACTTTTTCATATAAAGATTTTAAAAAGAATGGTGCATTTAAATTCCTGTTGATATTCACTGTCAATAAAGAATTTACTGATTTTGGAGGTACACCATTGTCAGAAACCTGGACTCTCACCTAAAAAAAAAAAAAGTTAAAAAATATATTAAGTTTACATCTTTGTGAT
This sequence comes from Eledone cirrhosa, assembly GCA_964016885.1. Taxonomy (NCBI): domain Eukaryota; kingdom Metazoa; phylum Mollusca; class Cephalopoda; order Octopoda; family Eledonidae; genus Eledone; species Eledone cirrhosa. The sequence goes on along the minus strand of OZ024752.1, from coordinate 39,719,177 downwards.
ATATTCTTGAAAATATTTGTAAAATTGGATTATTCTCAGAGTGAAAGGTAACTGTAATAGCTAGATATTATTTGCATAGTAAAAATATTTTGTACACTGTACACGATAATTTCATTCTTGAAAATTACAAAACAGCACTATGACTGTACCACATAAAAAATTAATATGTTTAGTTTAATACTGAAAATTTTCAAAAGAATCTGTCTACTAGTAAAGATACTACAAACATTTAGATTTAAGATATTTTCCATTGAGTTGGAGTTAAGATGTAATTCTTAATTCAAATGATAATTTTACAACACAAATACTTACATTGTAAACTGATCGAGTATCTGCAGAAAGTAGCTGTTTGGGATATATTTTGCCGTTATTAATGCTAAAAAATGCAGAAGCTCCTACATCACCGACAATCTTATAAACAAGTTGCCCAAAGTCTGAAGAGCACGATTTAGCTTGAAGATCCTTCAAAATAAAGAAAGAATAAAAATTAATAGTTTACTTCTGTCATTATGATAGAAAAATATTGTTTCAGCACTACTACCCCCCCCCCCCCCCCTACTACTACCACCACCACCACCACCACTACTAACTACCACTACCACTACTACTACCACTGCTACCACCACCACTACTAGAATACTCCTAGTACTACCAGGGGTTGACTTTCCCCTCACCTAAAATTGTTGGCTTTGGACCTAAATGAGAAACCACTATTATATCAACAGTTGGGCAGTATCGGTAGAGGGTCGGACTACGGCCCTTTACAGTCTGAGTTCAAATCCCATCGAGGTTAACTTTGCCTTTCATCCTTGCGGGGTCGAGAAAATAAAGTACCAGTAATGTACTGGGTAATTGCTGGTCTTGTGCCAAAAGTAGAAACATAGAGTTACGTCCCTTTACGGTCTGAGTTCAAATCCCGTCGAGGTTAACTTTGCCTTTCATCCTTGCGGGGTCGAGAAAATAAAGTACCAGTAATGTACTGGGTAATTGCTGGTCTTGTGCCAAAAGTAGAAACATAGAGTTACGTCCCTTTACGGTCTGAGTTCAAATCCCGTCGAGGTTAACTTTGCCTTTCATCCTTGCGGGGTCGAGAAAATAAAGTACCAGTAATGTACTGGGTAATTGCTGGTCTTGTGCCAAAAGTAGAAACATAGAGTTACGTCCCTTTATGGTCTGAGTTCAAATCCCATCGAGGTTAACTTTGCATTTCATCCTTGCGGGGTCGAGAAAATAAAGTACCAGTAATGTACTGGGTAATTGCTGGTCTTGTGCCAAAAGTAGAAACATAGAGTTACGTCCCTTTACGGTCTGAGTTCAAATCCCATCGAGGTTAACTTTGCCTTTCATCCTTGCGGGGTCGAGAAAATAAAGTACCAGTAATGTACTGGGTAATTGCTGGTCTTGTGCCAAAAGTAGAAACATAGAGTTACGTCCCTTTACGGTCTGAGTTCAAATCCCATCGAGGTTAACTTTGAATTTCATCCTTGCGGGGTCGAGAAAATAAAGTACCAGTAATGTACTGGGTAATTGCTGGTCTTGTGCCAAAAGTAGAAACAACTATTATATCGACAGTCGATCGACTTTCGGCAAATTGGACCGAGGAAACAATGTTTCCGTTGGTCTTTCCAGGTAGAAGGAGCAATATGAAATAAAGTATCTTGCTCGTAGACATAATGCATCACCCAGTCCAGGAATCGAACTCACAACCTCACGATTGCGAACCCAATTCTCTTACCACTCATCTTCGCTCCTTTATACTATCTAAAAGTCTAAAGTGTCTTAAGCCAGAAGGCTCATTTGACCAGTGCTTATCCTGGGTTTATGGCGTGAAGCGACTGAGAGTACAATACCCCCCGCCCCACCCCTGGACAGGAAGCCAGTCCATCGCAGGGTTAAACCCCCAGCTATTGCTGGTACTCATTTTCAGCTGAGTATACTGGAGCAACATGAAATGAAATGTTTTGCTCAAGAACACAACACGCAATCCAGGAATCAAACCCACAACATTATCATCGTAAGTCAACACTCCAAAAAAATGATGTTAGGAGGGTGGTTGGTTTATATTTGAGGTCAATATTTTGACAATTTTCACCAACTTCAAATTCTATGTAAATAAGTGGGGTTGGCTTATATTTATATCAGCTTATATTGGAGTAATAATTGATAAGTGAACAAATGCTAGTTCAGATAGGAAAAAGAAAATCAAAGTATAATACAATTACTTAGCAGTGGCGACTTCTGGTGTCCTTGGCCCTAGGGCTACCTCCCTATTTACCACCATAGACGTGGAGGTGGCTAGCCATAGCAGTGAAGACCTCTGGTGTCCTTAGCCCTATGGCTACCTCCCTATTTACCACCATAGACGTGGAGGTGGCTAGCCATAGCAGTGAAGACTTCTGGTGTCCTTGGCCCTAGGGCTACCTCCCTACTTACCACCATAGATGCTGAGGTGGCTAGCCATAGCAGTGGCGACTTCTAGTGTCCTTAGCCCTAGGGCTACCTCCCTACTTACCACCATAGATGCTGAGGTGGCTAGCCATAGCAGTGGCGACTTCTAGTGTGCTTGTCCCTAGGACTACCTCCCTACTTACCACCATAGATGCTGAGGTGGCTAGCCATAGCAGTGGCGACTTCTGGTGTCCTTAGCCCTAGGGCTACCTCCCTACTTACCACCATAGATGCTGAGGTGGCTAGCCATAGCAGTGAAGACCTCTGGTGTCCTTAGCCCTAGGGCTACCTCCCTACTTACCACCATAGATGCTGAGGTGGCTAGCCATAGCAGTGGCGACTTCTGGTGTCCTTAGCCCTAGGGCTACCTCCCTACTTACCACCATAGATGCTGAGGTGGTGAGCCATAGCAGTGGCGACTTCTAGTGTCCTTAGCCCTAGGGCTACCTCCCTACTTAACACCATAGATGCTGAGGTGGCGAGCCATAGCAGTGGCGACTTCTAGTGTGCTTGGCCCTAGGGCTACCTCCCTACTTAACACCATAGATGCTGAGGTGGCGAGCCGCATGTGTGAGCTTTGCAAGAAGATGGAATGGCTCTTCCAGCGCATCTCCCTTACCTCCGGGGGAAACCTCTTCTCCATCCTGTCCACCGAGGCCGTGGGGAGGCTAGCACGTAGGACCCCATTTGCTCATAATAGTGAGAGATGAGGAGGGCAAAAGAGAGATGGAGGCAATGACAGTGGGAGTTCAGCTTCTCTGTGTTCAGACATGGTGTACGTGTAAGTGCATGCTTACTGTCTTTGGCAGTATCGGTAGAGGGTCGGACGCCATGCTTTGACGCATAGAGTTACGGCCCTTGCCATTCTGAGTTCAAATCCCGCCAAGGTTAACTTTGCCTTTCATCCTTACGGGGGTCGATAAAATAAAGTACCAGTAATGTACTGGGTAATTGCTGGCCTTGTGCCAATAGTAGAAACAATTATTTAGTCCAAATATTATCCCAAAAGTCAGCTCAAAAGTGACACAGAGGAGACTGAGGTTGGCTGGACATGCTCACCGACATCCAGAGTTGACATTGCACTCAGTGCTCCTTTGGGAGCCCCTACATGGACACACTGGAAGAGGGAGACTGAGGTTAGCTGGACATGCTCACCGACATCCAGAGTTGACATTGCACTCAGTGCTCCTGTGGGAGCCCCTACATGGACACACTGGAAGAGGGAGACTGAGGTTAGCTGGACATGCTCACCGACATCCAGAGTTGACACTGCACTCAGTGCTCCTTTGGGAGCCCCTACATGGACACACTGGAAGAGGGAGACTGAGGTTAGCTGGACATGCTCACCGACATCCAGAGTTGACATTGCACTCAGTGCTCCTTTGGGAGCCCCTACATGGACACACTAGAAGAGGAAGACCAAGGTTAACATATGTTGATGCCCTAAGGACAGACACTGGTCTGTTGGAGATGCAGGACATGGCAGCGATAATGAGGGACAGAGACCGCTGGAGAGAACTCGTCCATGGATCTCGGGAATTTTACCCGCCTTAGATAGATAGATTATGCTTGAAGCTTCTATTTCTATTTCTATTTCATTTCATAGAATTATCAATACACTTGCAATAGAATCTTTCTTTTGCAGTTTTACTATTCACAGCTACCGTGTTTCCTGGCTCTTCTATGTTCAGACCTGGTGTACAGTATCAGTTATCTGTATATTCTCTATTGACTGATAATGGTTTCTTATAAAGGCACAAGGACAGCAATTTTTTTTTTGGGGGGGGGGGCGATTAAATTGACCCCAGTGTATTTCTGGTACTTTACTTTATCGACCCCCCCCCCCGTAAGGATGTAAGGCAAAGTTAACCTCGCCGGGATTTCAACTCAGAGTGTAAAGGGCCATAACTCTATGCTGGAAAGCATGGCATCCGACCCTCTACCGATACTGCCACCAATCCACCCTATATGTTCTCTACTGATAATAACTGTTTCTACTTTCGGCACAAGGCCAGCAATTACCCCAGTGTATTACTGGTACTTTATTTTATCAACCCTGTAATAATTGTTTCTACTTTTGGCACAAGGCCAGCAATTACCCCAGTGTATTACTGGTACTTTATTTTATCAACCCTGTAATAATTGTTTCTACTTTAGGCACAAGGCCAGCAATTACCCCAGTGTATTACTGGTACTTTATTTTATCGACCCCCGTAAGGATGAAAGGCAAAGTTAACCTCGGCGGGATTTGAACTCAGAATGGCAAGGGCCGTAACTCTATGCGTCAAAGCATGACGTCCGACCCTCTACCGATACTGCCAATCCACCGCCCTCTACTGATAATAACATCAGTTAACCATGCATAGGCCTATTATATTTATCGTGACACTCCCTCTTTATTTATATTCTGATACAATTACTTACATTGACATCAGCGTCAGTAGCTTGAACTGTAAACAAATTATTGTTTTCAGCAGTTGAAGTTAATTGAATGTCGCTTGGCAAATTTGTAATAGTTGGAGCATTTTTGTTTCGGAGAATATTGAAGATAATCTTCTGTGGATTTGCAGACACTTTTGGTGGATTTCCTTTGTCTTGAACCTGTATTACAACCTAAAATAAAAGAATAATTCAAATTCAGACAAGGGAATCTATTTATTACTGTTATAATAATAATAATAATAATAATAATAATAATAATAATAATAATAATAATGCTTTCTTTATTAACCACAAGGGTTTATATAAAGTAGACATTAAGGACAGTACAGGACAATACAGGACGGTACAAATGGGCATTTCTGCATGTAAAAAAACAAAAACAGAGGATGTAATAAAAAAATAACAATGAAAAATTCCCCAATAGGGGGGAGACTTCCGAGGGACATTTGTGGAGAAAGCCCATTAAAAGGCCACAGTGACCCTCACTACCAGGGCAAGTGCCTTCTCCCAGTTTTCCACCTTTAATTTACAGACACATACTCAGAGTAGGCCCATTCACTCGGGCCATACTTGCTTCTCTCACCCATCTTTCAACAAAATGCTGGGAAGAGAGCACTTCCCTCTCTACCCTGATTTTCCTTTTCAAATGAAATTTGAAAAAGTTAATCATAATAATAATAATTTTTGGAACACTTCAAAAGGCATGCTTGCTGGGAACAGCAACAACCCTCCGATACGTCCTGAATATCTGAGGCTGCAGGTAGCAGATTGATATTCATTCCAACAAACTTTCCAGTTAAATAACATCAATGACTGAGACTCAATAATAATAATAATTGTTTCTATTTTTGGCACAAGGCCAGCAATTACCCCAGTGTATTACTGGTACTTTATTTTATCGACCCCGTAAGGATGAAAGGCAAAGTTAACCTCGCAGGATGAAATACAAGACCCGGCAAAGGGCGGAGGGACCTCAGCAGAGTCAATAGCCATCCAAATAGTACTTTTTTTTTTATCACCTGGGAGTGAAAGGCCCCCAGGTGTTGTCACAACACCTTTCTAGGAGAGGGAAACTCTGGAAAAAAAAACCTGCGGCTTTAGAAGCATCTGATGATGTTGACCAGTTCTCCTTTTCGGGTAGTGTTTTCGATGCTCAGAGAGTGGGATTGGTCGAGTGCAAGGCCTTTCCCCACTTAAAAATCCTTCAAAGCTCAGGTATTGCTTGTTCAGGATATGTTCCAGGTTCGTGTGGCTGGCCGTTGCCTAAAAGTGCACCAAACACCAAACTGACATACGATTGCAATACTCTTAGCAGAGTTTGCAGCCATCATGTATGTATGTATGTATGTATGTATGTATGTATGTGTGTATATACATACATACATACATATATATATATATAAGGATTAAAATACTGGAGCGTGTTGGAGTTAAACACCCTCTTCGTATTAAAAAGTTTTGATGTATTAAAGGATTCTTTGTTTTACTCTCTTAATATATATATATATATATATATGTATGTATGTATGTGTGTATGTATGTATGTATATGTGTGAGTATGTATATGTATATGTATGTATATATGTATGTATATATATACGTATGTGCATACATGTATATATATATGCATATCTCATGGTCGGGTCATTGGCGACTAAACTGGCAACCCCACCAAGGTTTCTTGGTGAGGAGGGTGACTTTGGACATCCTGCAGGACTAAAAACAAAACCTGTCAAAGGGCAAAGGAGCTCTTAAGAGTCAATGGCCATCCAAAATCACAGGGAGAGATGACACCTTAGCCTTTGTCAAGGCAGACTTCTAGGAGAAGGAAAACTCTGATATAACACCTGCAACCCTGATGGTATCCAATGATGTTGACTTGTTCTTCTTTTTGGTAAATATCATCTTGGTTAAGAGAGTGGGACTGGCTTTGTGCAGTGCCTTTGCTCACTATAAAAGCTTCACGGCACAGGCATTGCTTTATATCTGGAGATCTCTCTGCACTTGTCGTCACATGGTACCATGGGCCCAGCCCTATGTGTCAATAATTGTCACAAGTGTAGTGTTTGTACCAGAGTTTTCAAGTCGCTAGCTGGACTAAAATGTCACACTCGTTCAGCGCATCGGTAGGGGTTCTCCTACATGGATATAAAGTAGTGGCCGTACTCAAAAACGAGTTGGCAGCCACCATGTATGTATGTATGTCATAAAATAGAGATACTAAATAGAAAAATTAAAAAGACAGTAATACAATGCAAACAGTTCAAAATAGAAAAGAGCAAATACTTCCTTACTGAATAAACATTAGTATTTGGTTCGTTTTGAAGAGGGTAATTCAAATATATATCTCCATTGTCAGGATTTACATTAAATGTGCTTGAGGATGTATTGAGGAAATATTTCAACTTATTTGGTTGCTGAAAACAGAATGAAATATAAACTGATGGCATTTAATAATGTAATATTTTGTTGTATAATGGGGTTTTATAGTGAAATATAATTGACACCAGTTAGATATTAGTTACAAATAAACTGAGATATTTGTTTTTATAGAATAGTTTTTCTTTGAATATTATAAGGAGAATTATGATAAAGCATAGAATTTGTAACAAATTTAACTTTAGTGTTTCATAGTATCTTAAAAAGATAATATTGTTGTAGATCTTAAAAACCATGTATGGACAACCTTTTTTGAGCAGTGGGCTGCACAGAGTGTGGCTTATCACAAAGCAGCCCACACTACTAAAAATTTCAACCAAATGGGCTGCAGTTTGCCCATGACTGTCATAAACCATAAGTTTTTAAGAGCAACATGAAGTATTTAATCTTTACGTAGTAAATAAATGATCAAGTCAACATGGGAGAGCACATCCTTATGTAAGCTATAAATCAAAGATGAGTCATGCTCAGCACTGTAATCTGACAATACATTGCTTGCTGCAGTGAAACACCATTCCATGAAGAACTGGACTACATCACAACATAATATCAATATCATGATATAAACTAGTAATCATTTGGTTAGCTGGTTAGTCTCATATTGGTGATAAAAAAGACATGAGCTAAAAATAATGTTTCTACTTTTGGCACAAGGCCAGCAATTACCCCAGTGTATTACTGGTGCTTTTTTTATTGATACTGTAAGGATGAAAGGCAAAGTTAACCTCGGCAGGATTTGAACTCAGGCCATAAAGGACCACAACTATACTGAAATGCATGGTGTCTGACACTCTATGTACAGTATATATACTTTAGCTGGCCTCTCCCAAATCCCAAAACTGTAACAAAAGCTCTGATCCTATGCAAATTTGTGTGTCATCCTAGTGCACACCATGCTAATATTTACTGCTCAAATAAGTGTCCTTGTTTAACCCTTTAGCATTTACATTACTCTATGTATACTATTGTATTTTCATGGTAAAGGCTTTATCTTACATAATATCTTGCATAATATGGAATCTATGAGATTTTGATAAAATTTCTTTTGAGAACACCTCAACATCAAGATAAGTGGATAGTGGCAGCCAGTTTGAACAGAAAGAGGTGAGAGAATTCTGGCCAGATAAGGCCAGTTTAAATGTGAAAGGGTTAACCTCTACTGAGTAAGAAAAATAATGAATCAATAAGAAGTTGTTATGGAAAACTCTCCTTTATGTTTAACCAATGTTATGTCAAAAAATGTTAAAGTTGATGTCTATCTCAAGACCAGAGACTCATCAGGTTGGTGCTTATCCCAATTTAATTAGCATTAAGTAAGTGAAAGTATAAGACTCACCTCTGGAGAGGACGCCAGTCCATTTCAAGTATTTACATTACTCTATATATACTATATATACTATATATACTATTGTATTTACATTACTCTATATATAATATATATACTATATATACTATTGTATTTACATTACTCTATATATACTATATATACTATATATACTATTGTATTTACATTACTCTATATATACTATATATACTATTGTATTTACATTACTCTATATATAATATATATACTATATATACTATTGTATTTACATTACTCTATATATACTATATATACTATATATACTATTGTATTTACATTACTCTATATATACTATATATACTATTGTATTTACATTACTCTATATATACTATATATACTATATATACTATATATACTATATATACTATATATACTATTGTATTTACATTACTCTATATAGTATATATATACTATATATACTATATATACTATTGTATTTACATTATTCTATATATACTATATATACTATATATACTATATATACTATATATACTATTGTATTTACATTATTCTATATATACTATATATACTATATATACTATATATACTATTGTATTTACATTATTCTATATATACTATATATACTATATATACTATTGTATTTACATTATTCTATATATACTATATATACTATATATACTATATATACTATTGTATTTACATTACTCTATATATAATATATATACTATATATACTATTGTATTTACATTACTCTATATATACTATATATACTATATATACTATTGTATTTACATTACTCTATATATACTATATATACTATTGTATTTACATTACTCTATATATACTATATATACTATATATACTATATATACTATATATACTATATATACTATTGTATTTACATTACTCTATATAGTATATATATACTATATATACTATATATACTATTGTATTTACATTATTCTATATATACTATATATACTATATATACTATATATACTATTGTATTTACATTATTCTATATATACTATATATACTATATATACTATTGTATTTACATTACTCTATATATCTATCTATCTATCTAAGGCGGGTAAAATTCCCGAGATCCATGGACGAGTTCTCTCCAGCGGTCTCTGTCCCTCATTATAGCTGCCATGTCCTGCGTCTCCAACAGACCAGTGTCTGTCCTTAGGGCATCAACATACGTTAACCTTGGTCTTCCTCTTCTAGTGTGTCCATGTAGGGGCTCCCAAAGGAGCACTGAGTGCAATGTCAACTCTGGATGTCGGTGTATAGTATATATAGAATATATAGTATATATACTATATATACTATATATACTATTGTATTTACATTACTCCATATATACTATATATACTATATATACTATATATACTATATATACTATATATACTATTGTATTTTTGTGGTAAAGGCTTTACTTCACATAATTATCTCACATGTTTTTGAATCTATGAGATTTTCATGTTATTTAATTTGAGAACAATACCTTAATGTCAGTATGAGCAGCCAGTCACAGCCAGTTTGAACAGTAAGAGATTAGAGAATTCTGGCCGAATATGGACGGTTTAAATGTTAAAGGGCTAATCCCTTCATACTATCGGTACTCATTGTCATCTGAGTAAACTGGAGCAACATTAATTGAAGGTGTTTTGTTCAAGAACACAATGCAACACCTGGCCCAGGAAATGAACATTATGAGGATAAGTCAAGCACCCTAACTACTAGTGTCAATAATTTATCTATTTTAGCACCAAAAAGTCAAATTTTGATATATATTTTTATAACTCAGCTAAATAACTTACCACATTGTCTGCATCTGTTGCTCTAACTTGATAAAGAGATTTGCTAAGACTGGTGCTTTCTTTTATGCATATTGGAGAAGGGCTTTTAGAAATGATGACAGGAGCATATAGATTTCTAGATACTATAACAGTTACTGAGGCAAATGCAGTTTTAGGAGGTATCCCTCCATCAGTCGCTTTGACAAAAATCTAAAAATAAAAACATAAACAAATAAGATATTATAGGTTAATTGAGGAAGATGAATGATAAAAAAGATAACTAACAATAAAAAAGAAATATGTTAAGATTATGAATTTTGGCTGAAAAGTTCATAGGCTGACTATGAAAGAGTGATTAGAGCTGTGAAATCTTGTATGCATTAATTTCAATTTTTCTTATCAATAACTGTACTGTTTTTTTTCCAGGGACTATGTTGAAAAATAAACCTAGTTTGGTCATTCCAGGAGAATATCTTGGCCAGCCTATGAAGGAGTGATGTTAGAGCTGTGAAATCTTGTATGCATTAATTTCAATTTTTCTTATCAATAACTGTACTGTTTTTTTTCCAGGGACTATGTTGAAAAATAAACCTAGTTTGGTCATTCCAGGAGAATATCTTGGCCAGCCTATGAAGGAGTGATGTTAGAGCTGTGAAATCTTGTATGCATTAATTTCAATTTTTCTTATCAATAACTGTACTGTTTTTTTTCCAGGGACTATGTTGAAAAATAAACCTAGTTTGGTCATTCCAGGAGAATATCTTGGCCAGCCTATGAAGGAGTGATGTTAGAGCTGTGAAATCTTGTATGCATTAATTTCAATTTTTCTTATCAATAACTGTACTGTTTTTTTTCCAGGGACTATGTTGAAAAATAAACCTAGTTTGGTCATTCCAGGAGAATATCTTGGCCAGCCTATGAAGGAGTGATGTTAGAGCTGTGAAATCTTGTATGCATTAATTTCAATTTTTCTTATCAATAACTGTACTGTTTTTTTTCCAGGGACTATGTTGAAAAATAAACCTCATTTGGTCATTCCAGGAGAGTATCATGGCCAACCTATGATATTTTCAGCTAATCCTCATAGGATCACAATTTTAAAAAATACTCCATCACACCACAAAACAAAAGACAAGATGGAGTAGAGGTTTAAGAGCAGAAAGAAGAGGAGGCACAAAAGAGAACAATCATCATTATCATAATCATTATCATCTCAATCACCATCATCATCATCATCATCATCATCATCATTGTTATTGCCATCACCATCACCATTTAACAGTCATTTACCCCATTAGCAAGGGTTGGATGAGTTGTCACAGACCAAGTCAGGTCACACAGGATATCCTTGAGAACTATGTTAATGGCACATGTCTGTGGAATGCTCAGCCACTTGCATGTTAATTTCATAAGCAGGCTGTTCTGTTGTTTGAACAACTGGAGCACACTTGCTTAGTTGTTTTGAGATATAGTTTTCACTTTTTTAATAGGTAAATAAACTACTTCGTTTCTGAATTTGTTTAGCAAGATTCTTTATCTGAAAACGTGTGTTGAAACCGATATTGTTATACTTTGGGAGGTATAACATATCACTGGGAGGTATAACATATCACTGAAGAGGTCACAGAATGTGTGACGAAAGAACTTTGACAATATATGAACAATCATCTGGTTGCGGAACCAACCAACCAACCGGAAATTTATAAATTCCTAAATTTATAAATTTAATTTATAATAAATTGAAGTGAAAGCAACTGGTGCGTGTGTTTCTTATTGGCAACATGACCCTCCCAAAGAATAACAAATAAACTACTGTTTCTCTAATATGTACTTGCAGTAAGTTTCAAATTGTAAACTTTTGAAAATCTAGAACATTTATGAACTATCATCTTTTATAAAATATCTTTTGTTCTATAAAGATTTCTAAACTAAATAATGTACCCGGGGCACTTTAATGTAACTCCAGCTCTAGGGATGTTGTTATATCTTTGATATAACTGAAAAGTCTTTCCAACCCTTTCTTTGGCAGATTACCAACCACTTTACAGACTGAACTTGGTAGATTTATTTTATAGATCACAAACACAATGATATATGATATATGTATATGTATATATATATATATATATGAGGGTGTTAAAGTTTGCTTGAAGCATTGTGAAATGTGTAAATTTGATGGGCGTGAGCCCGAAATATTGGGATTAAATCTCCACTACGGTAACCCTTCTACCTTTGTTTTGTTTTCATTTTCGTTTCTCTCAATTTTCACTTTTCTCCTATTTCTCACTCACTTCCTACCTCGAGATTTCCCATCTGCATTGTTGTGGCTTTCTAAACTACATATTTTATATATATATATATATATATATATATATAACAAAGGAAATGTGGTAAGGAACCAGGTGGACCATAACGCACCAAAGTACTCAATACTTAGGGTACTAGAGTGGGTAATAGGAACGAGTAGGACCCCGACGGCTGAGCTCAAGCCGTTTCGACGGCTAATTCGGGGTCCTACTCGTTCCTATATATATATATATATATATTTATATATATATATGTGTATATATATATATATATATATATATATATATATATATATATGATTTCCGGTCGATTTTATTTATTTATTTATTAATACTACTGTGCATAGTATTTTCTGTCTGGCCTTTATTCACTCATTCACATATGTGTCCGTTTACCAACCTTGTAATTATAAGTAATTATATATTATATTATGTTCATTATTTTATATTGAAGTTGTTATTCAACTCTTTGTAAATGTACTATTGATCTTTATTACTTACCGATGGTTTTTTTGTACCATTATGATATGTTAAATTTTATATATTCTGTAAGATGTTTATATTTTTGTACCATCATAATTTTGGTATTGTACAATATATATTTTTTTCTCACCTGCTCTGTAACTCTATATGAATTGATTTGTTAACTTACATGCCATTATATATTATTATATTATTATTATAGTGTTATTGTGACATCTATATTGTTTGTGTAAATTAACCGGAGATTATCTATTATATTATATTATATATTATATAATTATATAGTTTATTATATATTATATGTTTTACTTTTAATCATTTCATTACTTCATGTTATACTGTATATTATATATATGTATTATTTTTATTTTTATTCCTATTATGCTTATTTATATTTAAACTCTTAATAAGGTTTAATTTGTGCTGTTAATGATGGAAATGTGTATTGATGTATATGTATATGTGCGTACGTGTGTGTATATATATACATATGTATATTGTGCCTTTTAATTTTAATTTTAATATTGTTACAAGTATATTATATTATATTATATTGTATTACATATAGTACTATAATTCCCACTCTATATAACCACCTTTGTTTAGCTCTAGTTTTTTGCTTTGGACTATATTTGTAATATGGTTCAAAATGTTATCCACCTCCTTAGTGATTTTTATTATATATTTTTACCCATAATCTTCCAATACTTTAGTGTATGTACACTCCATATTCT
>OZ024752.1:39670193-39702693 GCA_964016885.1 Eledone cirrhosa | reverse complement strand
GAGGTGCCACGGCAAAAAAGCACCCAGCACTCATTGTAAATGAGGTTGGTGTTAGGAAGGGCATCCAGCTGTAGAAATCAAGCCAAAATCAGTTCCCGTCCCACCCTTGCAAGCAGGGAAAAAGCGGACGTAAAATGAAATGATGAAATGATGATGATTGTATATCAAGAGATCATATAATGGCATAACATCCTGTTGCTCTCTTCAGGTAAAACTTTAGCTCAATACTGTAAATTTGCATCACACTTGTAAATTATGAAATGCTCCACTATCATCATCACTATTTAATGTCTATTTGTGCACACTAGCATGGATTAGGTGGGTTGTTTCATTGTGAGAAAAGCCAGGTCTGATGACCATGTCTTGCTCATATAGGACTGGTTTTTGGCTTGGTTTCTATGGCTGGATGCCTTACATAACATCAACCACATTTACAGTGTGTGCTGAGTGCTTTTTGTTGTGACATCTACATGATCACTTTACAATGTGGACTGGGTACTTTTTGTTGTGTTATCTACACAACCACTTTACAATATGGGCCGGGTGCTTTTTTAATGTGTTATCTACACAAAATTTCACCTAGAAGTTCAGTAGATCCATGTTAAAACATCCATCAGTTTTAAACAAAATATGACTGAAAATATGATTTTGATATGAATAATGTATCGTATTGGTAGAGGGTCGGACACCATGCTTTCCAGCATAGTTACATCCCTTTACGGTCTGAGTTCAAATCCCGTCGAGGTTGACTTTGCCTTTCATCCTTACAGGGTCAATAAAATAAAGTACCAGTATTGCACTGGGTAATTGCTGGCCTTGTCCCAAAAGTCAAAACAATTATTATATGATAGGCACATGGCTTAGTGGTTAGAACTATACAGATCACTACCACCAGTCTCAAAAAAAGTTGCCTGTCGACGCATGAAACTGGCTGGGCACTGCATCCATCATCCAGGAGAGACAGCATCACAACTTGTGCTCTGGAAACCGGCGGTCGGACGAAGAAGCGTGGGAAGACAGGCCGTCTCATTCATTGATACCCTGCTGAGAGATGCCAACATTGATAACATCGATGAACTGAGAAATGTCATACTCGACCGGGACAATTGGAGGAGGCGTGCTGAATCTTTGCGAGCGTAAATTTGGCCAAAGAAAGAAGAAGAAAACAGAACCAGCACAGGGCATAATGCTCCTGTGAATATCTAACCCTGATACTCTCTCTGCTGCTCACAGGTTGCTGTTTTATAGATCCAACAAAACCATACCAACATTGAGAAGTAGACATAAAAATGATACAAATGGGATAACTCAAAATGTCATAATATTTTCCAAATTGTAAAATGCAGAAGAAAATTCAGAAAAATAGAAAGGAAAAACCTTCTACACGTACAGAAGTGTCAGCATCAGTTGCAGTTACTTTAGTGATACGTTCATTTATATTCTTATTTGAATTGATAGTTACTACGGTGCTTGTCAACTGAAAAGCTGGTGCAAACTTATTTCTCTGGACAGTAATTGTAACTGTGGCATCAACAGTAGAAGTCCGTGGTGACTCTCCTTGATCTTGAGCATAAATTTTAAGCTGAAATTAAAAGATTTAAAAAAAATACATTCAATTTTGTACCAATACATTCATGTATACATCGCTATTTCAGAGCACCAATCCCACCATACCATGAAGGGGTTGGCAGCATCACCGGCTGTGCTGGCGCCGGTGGCTGCTCCCTCATTTTGGGTGTAGACCGTCGGTCAGTCAATGGCAACATTGAGGACCGAGTAAGTTAGATTACCGATATAAAAGACACAGAAGCGAGAAGCGAAAACCAACGAAACAGTGAGTGTGTTCTGTTATTAATTCTGGCAATATTACACAAATATGACCCTCCCCAAGTATAACAATCCTAATTTATATATATATATATGTGATGGCTGCCCCTCATTATCGAGTATGGCCATTGCACGAGAAAAATCAAAAAAAAAAAAACCATAATAATAATAATAATAATAACAACAACAACAACAACAACAATAATAATATACACACACATATATATATATACAACACACACACACATACACACACACACACACAATAGCAACTAACAGCGCTGCCAATGATCTAAAATTATACATATACACATGCATACATATATACACACACACACATATACACACACACATATACACACACATATACACACACACATATATACACACACATACACACACCATACACACACACACATATATATATAAAATAATTGTTTCTACTTTTGGCACAAGGCCAGCAATTACCCCATTGCATTACTGGTGCTTTATTTTATCAACCCTGGTGCAGGGGGTGAACTCAGACTGTAAATGGGCATAACTCTATGCTGCTAAGCATGACGTCCAATGCTCTACTGATACTGCCAATCCACCACCCTTTATATATTATAATTGTTTCTACTTTAGGCACAAGGCCAGCAATTACCCAGTGTATTACTGGTATTTTATTTTATCGACCCCGTAACGATAAAAGGCAAAGTTAACCTCGGCGGGATTTGAACTCAGATCATAAAGGGAGGTAAATCTATGCTTCAAAGCATGGCGTCCGACCCTTACCGATACTGCCAATCCACCACCCTTTATATATTATAATTATTTCTACTTTTGGGACAAGGCCAGCAATTACCCAGTAGATTACTGGTACTTTATTTTATCGACCCCATAAGGATGAAAGGCAAAGTTAACCTCGGCGGGATTAAATAAATAATTGTTTCTACTTTAGGCACAAGGCCAGCAATTACCCACTGCATTACTGGTACTTTATTTTATCGACCCCGTAAGGATGAAAGGCAAAGTCAACCTCGGCGGGATTAAATAAATAATTGTTTCTACTTTAGGCACAAGGCCAGCAATTACCCAGTGCATTACTGGTACTTTATTTTATCGACCCCATAAGGATGAAAGGCAAAGTTAACCTCGGCGGGATTAAATAAATAATTGTTTCTACTTTAGGCACAAGGCCAGCAATTACCCAGTGCATTACTGGTACTTTATTTTATCGACCCCGTAAGGATGAAAGGCAAAGTCAACCTCGGCGGGATTTGAACTCAGATCGTAAAGGGATGTAACTATGCTGGAAAGCATAGTTACGACCCTCTACCGATACTGCCAATCCACCGCCCTCTGCCAATCCACCGAATGAGTAGGAATGAGCTGTCCTAATATCATAATATTTATTGATGTGCGACATGCATTTTATGATTGATCAGATCATGGTAAGATCTGTATCGATCTTGAAATGATTGTCACACATAAATAAATATAATGATGATACTTTCGCACCTCGTACCAGCAATTTGATGAAAGAAGGGGAGAGAAGTGAGCATGGCCTGAGTGAATGGGCCTGCTCTGAGTATGCGCCTGTAGATTGGAGATGAAAAACTGGGAGAGGGCACTTGCCATGGTGGTCAGGGTCACCGAGGCTTTTTGTGGGCTTTCTCTACGAGTGACTGTCGGAGGTCCCCTCGTATTGGGGAATTTTCTTTTGTTTCATTTTTTGTTACTTCCTTTGTTATTGTTTTTTGTTTTCTTTACACACAGAAATGCTCATTTGTACCGTCCTGTGCTGTCCTTAATATATACTTTATGTCAACCCTTGTGGCTAATAAAGAAAGCATTATTATTTTGGCAGTATCGGTAGAGGGTCGAACACCATGCTTTGATGCATAGAGTTACGGCCCTTGACATTCTGAGTTCAATTCCCGCCGAGGTTAACTTTGCCTTTCATCCTTACGGGGTTGATAAAATAAAGTACCAGTAATGCACTGGGTAATTGCTGGCCTTGTGCCAAAAGTAGAAACAATTATTATTATTAGTTATACTCTGCTTATGAAGGAGACTAACCATAGTATAACACCGAATGTGCCACACTACATACTAAACCAGTCCTGCATATGCAACAAGAGCTCAAACTGGTGAATCAATAGTAGCATAAAGTTACAACCCATTAAACTATATACAGTGTGTTCGCTTTTTACGAGAACTTGAAGTACGCGAATTCGCTTTAATGTGTCTTGAAAAAATATTATCAAACATTCACTTTGCGCGATTAACGCACTATAATGCGTGAAGTTTTTTTATTTCTTTATTTATCATAAATATGTGACGCAACTTGAATTACGCAAATTTGCTTTACACGCTACATTCATGACTACATCTTCACGTAAAAAGTGAACACACTGTATGTATGTGTATATATATATATATATATATATATATATGTAGGAGGTGAGTTTTATTGTAGTACAATAAAGCAATGCAGATATCAGATAAGAAGCACTCTACAGTTTGTGGGACTGGAGTATGCATAATATAAGATCAAAAGATGGTTAAAGGAGTTCAATATATTTTATTATGCGCATTTCAAAAACAAACATCATCAAACAATAATATTTGTGTTTTCATCAGATAAAACAGGAGAACATGATATGAAGGCTAAAAAAACACTTGTTGATAGTGCAGTTGATATGTTGATTTAAAACTGCACTATCAACAAGTGTTTTTTTAGCCTTCATATCATGTTCTCCTGTTTTATCTGATGAAAACACAAATATTATTGTTTGATGATGTTTGTTTTTGAAATGCGCATAATAAAATATATTGACCTCCTTTAACCATCTTTTGATCTTATATTATATATATATATATATATATATATATATATATATATATATATATATATTTATATATTTATATATTTATATATATATATATATATATATTATATATATGGGGGAGTGCCAGAGGCTATTTAATCAATATTAATCAATATTATATATGTATATAATTTTTTTTATATCTATATAACTAATTTTTTTATGAATTAAAATAAAATATTTAAGGTTCAACAATATCTTTTTTGTATTGATATCACAACCAACAATTCATTTGTGCCAAATTATTTTTATATCAATATCTAATATCCTAAAAGGTAGGATTTATGAGAACAGTATCTGCCAAACTTTGTATTTTCTAATCAAAATATATGACAGGCTTTGATTATTGGAGCTGACTAGAAAAACTAAAACTCTACTTTCTCCAATACTGAGCATTACATCATCTGTATGATGATGGAAAATATTCCAACAACATTGCCTAAACGGCTTTGGCATCACCTTTAAAATCCACCCAAGGCTTGGTCACCATGTTATCTGCCCATTACAATCAAACTTGGATCTCAAAGCAATGATATGACACAACTACTTCACTTCCACCCTCTTTAATATCATACTGAAATATACCAAGACAGAAACAGATTCCATAATATTGAAAAGTTTCCTGAATAAATTCCTCCAAGTAATCCCTACATATGGATATATCTTCGAAAATCACTCTTTACTAGAGTCATCCAAACTATGACTGAGATGTGAATCATGATCTGAAAGATTTTGTCAGGTGGTGCTATTAAGTTAGACATGGCCTGGGCCAATACTTGCCAAAACCTATCAAAGGTATCATAATTGCCATTTATATTTGTAATAGAAATATTTGAACACAAACTTCCACTTACTGTATAGGAGTTTTCACGTTCTCCAGAAATACTCTTTATTAAAGATATATCACCTGAAAGATTTTGTCAGGTGGTGCTATTAAGTTAGACATGGCCTGGGCCAATACTTGCCAAAACCTATCAAAGGTATCATAATTGTCATTTATATTTGTTATAGAAATATTTGAACACAAACTTCCACTTACTGTATAGGAGTTTTCACGTTCTCCAGAAATACTCTTTATTAAAGATATATCACCTGAAAGATTTTGTCAGGTGGTGCTATTAAGTTAGACATGGCCTGGGCCAATACTTGCCAAAACCTATCAAAGGTATCATAATTGTCATTTATATTTGTAATAGAAATATTTGAACACAAACTTCCACTTACTGTATAGGAGTTTTCACGTTCTCCAGAAATACTCTTTATTAAAGATATATCACCTGAAAGATTTTGTCAGGTGGTGCTATTAAGTTAGACATGGCCTGGGCCAATACTTGCCAAAACCTATCAAAGGTATCATAATTGTCATTTATATTTGTTATAGAAATATTTGAACACAAACTTCCACTTACTGTATAGGAGTTTTCATTTTCTCCAGAAATACTCTTTATTAAAGATATATCACCAGTCACTGGGTTTATATTAAAATAGTCAGATTTAAATGTGTTTCTAATATAATATGTAATTTTGTTGTTGGGGCTCTGTAAATAAAATAAAAGTGAAATGAATTAATTATAGAAATATATAAAGACAATTAAAATATCATAAAAATAATTTTAAAATGTAATAGTCTTAAAACACTTGAGGTAAAATATTCAGAAAAGAGATGATTTATATGCAGTTTATATAAGATAACAATTGTTCTGTAGCCATAAATATAAATCACATAAAATTCGATGTGTACTTGTAGTTTAATTGCTATAAATTAATGTTTTGTCTTTTGTCTCTTATTCCACTGGACTTGTCGGATGCTGTGACCCTGGGTGGACCAGCAGTAATTTTGGTAGGGGTTGAAACTGCCAAAGTCCACCTCAATGGCTGATGACCCTGGAGTTCTGTGTCCATTTATATATATATTTTTTTTTAAATAGGTTTTTAAGGTTTCCGCTTAAAAAATTGTTTTTCATTTTGCCTTGTTTCTATTCGTTGTCTTGTCATCTCTTTGTTAATTTTCTTAAGTTTAACGCCAGCATCAACAGTTTTCCAAGAGATGGCAACATAAATGGACCTGTTATTTTTCTCTACAAACATTTTATCTGATTCTACCCTGCCCGTCCCTTCCATCGTTCTAATTTCTCATTCTTCTGTTCTGATGAAAGACTAGCGTCTGATACGTTGAGACACTCTTCCTGCTATTTCAAGTATTAAACTAATATATTCCTTCCATATACTGTACCGATTGTATTGTTATTTCTGTTTACCTTTTACACACACACACACATATATATATATAATATAGAAATGGCTTCTACAGGACTAGAACTGTTTCATTTGAATGAAACCGTTCTAGTCCCGTAGAAGCCATTTCTACATTAAATATTTATACTCTGCTATGTATTGAGTACCTTACTTACAGTGGTTACACCTGATTGAACCAGGGATAAACACACACACACACACATATATATATATATATATATATATATATATATATATATATATATATATAGGAACAAGTAAGACCCCGACGGCTGAGCTCAAGCTGTTTCGACGGCTAATTATAGCTGTGTGTCTGTGTGTGTGTGTGTGTGTAAGAAAGCTTCTATTATGTGAACAATAAAGAACAGAAATGTTACCTGTGTATCACTATCTTTGGCTGTTACAGTGATGATAGACGCTCCAAGAACTTGGTTTTCATTTATGGTTTCTTGATAAACCTGTCGCTCAAATAGGGGATTATTGTTATTTCGGTTTACAGTAACAACTACTAAAGCTGTGCTCTTACGTGGTGGACTACCATTGTCTGCAGCTTCTATCAAAAGCTATAATAATAATAATAATAATAATAATAATAATAATAATAATAATAATAATAATAATAAAATCACATGATTGGATGATCAAACTAGTTTTGAAACACGAAAGCATCAAAAGATCATATTCCATTACAAAAGATGCACAAAGATACAGTAATGGACTACAAATTTCAGAAGTCCCATTTACTGCTGAAATGGAAAACACAGAAAAAGCAAAGCAGGTAAAAGTAACTGCAAAGAAAGAACTGCTACAGAAACTGACTAAGAAATGGCAAGAAAAGCCTCTGTATGGAAAATACCCAGAGCAAGCTAACAATCCTGATGTTGACAAAACTTTAACCCATCAGTGGTTGGCATCCTCTGGACTGAAATCGGAGACTGAAGGACTGATTATATCAGCACAAGATCAGTGTCTGCCAACAAAAAATTACCAAGCCAACATAATAAATAATGGGTGCAGCCCATTATGCCGTGTATGCAAAAAACAACCAGAGACCATTGACCATATAATTTCAATGTGCAGTCCTATAGCTCCAACCGAATACCTAAACAGGCATGACAGAGCTGCACAATACATACATTGGATAATGTGTAAGCATTTTGACCTGCTCCATCAAAAGAATTGGTGGGAGCATCAACCACCTCCCATACTTGAAAAAGATCACATCTCAATCTTGTGGAACTTTAGCATCCAAACAGACCGAAAAATAGACGCAAATAGACCTGATATAATATTGAAGGACTTTAAAAAGAGGGTATGCCTGCTAATTGATATGTCTGTTCCAATAGACAAGAATGTATCTATAAAAACATTTGAAAAATTGAGCAAGTATAAGGACCTGGAGGTAGAAATTGGAAAAATGTGGAAATTGAGAACTAAAACAATACCAGTGGTTGTAGGCGCTCTGGGAATGATACCTAAGGGGTCTAATGATTACTTATCGCAAATCCCAGGAAACCCGCGTATAGGAGAAATACAAAAGATAGTACTAATGGGAACTGCCCATATACTAAGGAAGATTCTGTCAATATAAGTACATCACAAGTGTAAACACTAAAGATGCATGTGTGAGTATGTATGTTCTTTCTTGAACATGGCGGACCTTGTTGTCTCTTGAGGTCACTGGTTGTGACTTGGTGATAACTCGTATGAACATAAAGCAAGATAAATGCAACTGTAATAATAATAATAATAATAATATTCGACACGAGAGTGCAAGAGAAGGAGAGGGAGAAAATTAACCGATACCAGGACTTAAAGTGGGAGGTAAAAAGGATTTGGAACTGCCATGAAGTCAAAGTGATCCCGATTGTCATAGGCGCACTAGGGACTATCTCAAAAAGTTTCCATGGATGGTTAAAGAAAATTGGCCCCACCACGCTTTTTGGAACGCTTCAAAAGGCATGCTTGCTGGGAACAGCAAGAACCCTCCGATACGTCCTGAATATCTGAGGCTGCAGGTAGTGGCTTGATATTCATTTCAACAAACTTTCCAGTTAACTAACATCAATGACTGAGACTTAAAGAATAATAATAATAATAATAATAATAATGATTTCTTTATTGGCCACAAGGGCTGACATCAAGAAAAACATCACAGATGGAACAGGACGGTTACGATGTGGGTTTTGTGCGTGTAAATATTTTTATTATTTATATAAGAAAAGAAAAAAAGACATAAAACATATATATATATATATATATATAAACAATAAAATGAAAATTGAAACCATTTCCAACCCAAATAAGATAATAGCTGTTTAACCCTTTAGCATGTATATTACTTTATATTTACTATTATATTTTCACAGTAAACACTTTATTTCGCATAATTATCTCACACAATATCGAATCTATGAGATTTTGATATTATTTATTTTGAGAACATTACCTTAACATCAGTATGAGCAGCTGGTTACAGCCAATTTGAACAGAAAGAGGTGAGAGAATTCTGGCCAGATATGAGCAGCCGGTTACAGCCAGTTTGAACAGAAAGAGGTGAGAGAATTCTGGCCAGTATGAGCAGCCGGTTACAGCCAGTTTGAACAGAAAGAGGTGAGAGAATTCTGGCCAGTATGAGCAGCCGGTTACAGCCAGTTTGAACAGAAAGAGGTGAGAGAATTCTGGCCAGTATGAGCAGCCGGTTACAGCCAGTTTGAACAGAAAGAGGTGAGAGAATTCTGGCCAGTATGAGCAGCCGGTTACAGCCAGTTTGAACAGAAAGAGGTGAGAGAATTCTGGCCAGATATGACCGGTTTAAATGCTAAAGGGTTAGCAAAGCTCTACAGAGCAGCAAACCTCAGACATTGAACAGCTACATGCAGAATTGGTTTTATCACTATGCATGCATCTAGGAAAGGCCTATATGTTGATACTACAATGCAAATAGAGTTTGTCTTGAACCAGCAAAGCTCCTCAATAAGATAGACGGCTGTGAGCACTAGACAAAATTCTATATGCTGATTGTCCATTCTTGGTTTTTGCTTGAAGCAGAACTACAGTTTTGTCCAAACAAGATCTGTGGAAAGTCATTCCTGGCAAAGGGTGACCACACATGCTCACTGTCTAAGAATGTCTGAAGACTGTAGATTACAGATACCGCAACCACCGTGTATCTGTGCGTCATGAATCATTGCATATTGTTGTTTGTTTTTTCTTTAGATAGATGTTGACAGCAAGTCAACAACCTGGTCAAGGGAATGTATCCCTTCCACAAGATATGAAAGATGATACACTCCAGATTAGTCACATGGACTTAACAATCTGTCTCTTTGCATCAAAATTCCTTACTCTCATATAACATTTAATTGAAGACTTATCTAACTACCTGGATAACAAAAACAGTGAACAAAGGAGATAATAGAGTAAGATACTAAAAGAAAATGCTTACTATATATTGAGAATCAATTTCGTTTTTCAAGTTAGCAGTAGATTTCAGTGAAACTACACCTGTAAGTTTGTTAACATTGAACAATGAAAGACCTGATCCACTTCCTATCAGAGTGTATGATATTTGGTTATATTGTGTATCCTGGTAAAAATAAATCATAATAATATAGTGGAATCATATAAAGAAATTTAATATCACTTTTTATGTCAAACAATTCTTTTTCTTCTTCTTGGTCTCAGGTTGTTCCTCAGTGACCAGTTCCCAGGGTCCACCACAATAACATTGACAAACAATTTACAATAGTCTGGTAGAAAAAGTATTATATATTTTCATAATTGAACGGCTCTGATACTATGGGCATGTGGTTAGAATGTCACAAGAAATAATCACTGGACAGATTTTTTACAGGCAAAACTAACTGGCAAGAGACGCAAAGGTAAACCCTGAGTGAGGTGGTTGGAAACGGTTGCTTCTGACAGGACCTGCTGGAAGGAACGTTTGGGGACTCTGCCCTCACGATCTTCTTAGGAATAAGTAGGTGAAGAAGAAAAACATTTTTGTTACCAGATATATGGAAATTCCCTAACACACACATATGAGCCTGTATGCACATGCACACACACACACACACACACACACACACACACATATGTGCACATGCAAACACACACACATACATGCACACACACACTCATGCATACACCTGCACCTACCCACCCACCCACAGACACATTCCACCCACATATGCGCACACACAAATATACACACATGCACACACCCACACATACACACACATTATATATATATATATATATATGTTTAAGTCGTTTGGAAGCCTCAACAATGCAAATGGGTAAATCTCCGGGTAACAAGATCCGGTGGTGGAGAGAGAGATGTAAGTGGGTGTATGTTGAGATGCGTGGTGTGTATAAAATGTGTAAGATGTGTAGAAGAATGAAGGGAAGAGTATAAAAGATAAAATTAAAATAACAACACAAGAGAGAGTTACCTTGGGAGAGATTTAATAGTCCCTATATATTTCGGATTCACATCCATCAACTGGGGTTTTTTTCCGGGGACGCGTTTCGCACCTGTCCGACAGACAACCTTTTCCCCCACCCCGGAAAAAAACCCCAGTTGATGGATGTGAATCCAAAATATATAGGGACTATTAAATCTCTCCCAAGGTAACTCTCTCTTGTGTTGTTATTTTTATTTTATCCTTTATACTCTTCCCTTCATTCTTCTACACATCTTACACATCTTATACACACCACGCATCTCAACGTACACCCACTTACATCTCTCTCTCCACCACCGGATCTTGTTACTCGGAGATTTACCCATTTGCATTGTCGAGGCTTCCGAACGACTAAAAGATATTTACTTATTATTCCACAATGCTTCAAGCAAACTTCAATACTCTCTCATATATATGTATATATCAGGGGCGAAGGGTCCGTGCATGCAACGCATGCAGTGCATACGTTATAGAATCTTGAGTTGATCAATTGCATCGGTTGAAGCAAGCAGAATTTTGACTGCTTACTAAAACATATAGACACAAAAAAAGATAACACACACACACACACATACACACAAACACATACACACAAACACATACACACAAACACATACACACAAACACATACACACAAACACATACACACAAACACATACACACAAACACACGACAGCTTTGGGGCAAGCAGAATTTTGACTGCTTACTAAATCGTAGACACATAAAAAGATAACACACACACACACATGCACACTAGATAACACTACATGTGGCTTTGACCGGGAGGGTCATTTAGAGGGAATGGGGGGGGGGGGGTGTAAGGCTGCACAGCCCCACTTTCCACCATGGTGATTGGACTGCATGCCCTGCTTTCCAGGTTACCCTTTGCTACTGATATATATATATATATATTTGAAAGATTAAGGACCTGATGACTGAGTTCTTGCCATTTCAAAGGCTAGTTCCGTACTATTAACAAAGTATTGAGTACTCTGTTGAATAATGGTCTAACTAGTTTAATATATATATATATATATATATATATAGGAAAAAGTATGACCCCCCCAACGGCAGAGCTCAAGCCGTTTCGACGGGTATTTCTGGACTACAAGTCTACTAGTCCAGAAATAGCCGTCGAAACGGCTTGAGCTCTGCCGTCGGGGTCATACTTTTTCCTATTTCCCACTCACTCTACTACCCTAAGTATTGAGTACTCTGGTGCGTTATGGTCCATCTGGTTCCTTACCACAATTCCTTTGTTTTATATATATATATATATATATATATATATATATATATCATACTTGATATTTTTTAAAAACCAGAACTAGTTATTTAGTTTACATATTGAGACTCCGACCCATCATATTTATTTTATAATGCATGTGACTTCTAGTAATGTACTTTTTTGTCATGTATAATGCTTTTTAATGTTTAAAGAAAATTTATTGTCACAGGAATGCTACCACTTAAAATAAAATTTCTCTGGAGATAGATTAACAAAACTTAATAAGTGTGTGTGGGGGGGGGGGGGGGTAAGACCGGGGGAGGGAATAAATGGGAGGGTGTGGAAAAAATTTGTTAAATTAATAAGAGGGAGGTGGAGGACGATAATTCTTGACGCAAGAGATTAAAATTTATACTTACAGAGTCTACTGCTTGGACAGTGATAACCCCATTTCCTGGAATTAAATTCTCAGAAATCGTTTTGGTGTAGACTGATTGACTAAATGCAGGAGTGTACATATTTCTTTGTACATTCACATTAATTATCAAATTGTTACTTGTAGTTCTTGATGGGTTGCCCAGATCAAAAGCTTGTAATGATAACTAGAAAAGAAAATATAACAAATAAATATAGAACTACTTTACAAAGGACACAAATATAGGTTTCTAAAAATATCTGCATATGAGTATACACACACATGTATGTATATATACACACATACACACACATACACACGCACACATACACACACACACAGATATACACACACACACCATATATATATATATATATATACACTCACACACCTATATACACACACACACATATACACACACACACATATATATATATATATATATATATATATATATATATATATATATATATATATATATAAATATATATTTTAATTTTAATTATATCTCATATAAAATAATACAACTGGCTTTCCACAAAATACATATAGTTAGGACCCCAAACACTAAATTGTGATTATACTAAGGTATATCCTAATGTTTGTTGAGTGAGATGGTTACCAGTCAGAGTTTAGCTTAAAGCTTTCTCTGTTATTGTATTAAATATATATAGAAATATATATATATATATATATGATATTAAATAAATGGAAACTATATTTATAAAACCATATTTATTTCGTTATATATATTTCAGGGATATCATATTAACAATATGTTATGCCTTCTTCAGACAAAATACAATATAAACAGTCTTATAAATAAATAGATATTACAATGAAGCGTTAGCTAGAGCAGGATATAGTGATAAAATTATGTACATAGATAATGATAAACAAATTAAACAAAATAACAACTATTTTAATTATGGCCACAACCATAACAACTATAATAGAAAGCATTACAATAATTCCAAAAGCCATAAAAGAAATAGAACTAGGAATATAATATGGTTTGCCCCCCCCCCCCCCCTTTCTCACTAAACATTAAAACCCACATTGCTAAACTATTTTTTAAAGCTCTCGATAATCGCTTCCCTAGAACACATAGGTATCACTCAATTTTCAATAGACATACAATAAAACTAACCTACTCATCCACCAAAAATTTAGCGCAAAATATTAATAGAATAAATAACAGGAACTTAAAACCTAGCGATAATAGCATAAATAATATCCAAGTTAACAAATGTAACTGTAGAGATAGATCTAAATGTCCGTTAAATAACAACTGCTTAGTTAAAAATATAATATACAACTGTAATGTTAAAACGGACGTTAATTCTTTTAACTACGTTGGTTCTACATCGACGGAATTTAAACTTCGCTATAACAACCACAAGAATTCTTTCACAGATCCATCCAAAAAATCTTCAACAGCACTATCATGCGTACTCTGGCAACTTAGGCATGATAACGTTAGATATTCGACGACTTGGAATATAGTTTCAATGGGGATTCCTTTTAATTCATCCTCTGAGACATGTGACCTCTGTGCGGAGGAGATATTCTTTATACTAAAATCTAAAAATTCCCTTAAACTACGGACAAATTTATTCAGTTGCTGCAGACATAGATTGAACTCAACGTTTAAATATAAATTTAAATTTAAAATGTAGTTATGTTTGATTTGATTTGTAATTATTTATGAAACTAGCCGATAAATCTTTCGATTTCTTCTTTTTATTAAAACATTCTTTTTATTAAAACATTCTTCATGAATAATTAAACTACCCTAAAAGCTGATGCTCCAAATATATCGAATTAAATTTTAAACTAGATAAACTTCTATATTAAATATAAGAACATATGTAGACCAAATGGGTATCCTAAACTTTTGGAATGAATTCTGCTAGACAGGATTTGGTAAACAATTTTTGTTTTATCTGTTTCGACTCTGATGCTTATGATGATCTTGGCAATATATTGTCAATTAACTTTGAAAGGCTGATCTCTGTGTTTTATTTGTATTATTTTTTAATATTTTTTAATATTTTTTTATATTTTTTATTTTTAATATTAAATGTTTTAGTTTTCTGTTTATTTATTTATTTTCTTGTCTCTGATATTTTTATTTTTATTTTTATTTTTATTTTTATTTTTATTAATATATTGAAATCTGTTCTCTATTTCTGCTTGATCGACAATCATGTAGAATAAAGACAAGAATAGTATTGTTAAAATTAATATAGACTCTATATATATGTGTATATATACACACATATATGTATACTTGAATTTTTATAGCACAATGAGAATGTTTTCGTGTGAATTGGGAGTTTGTTTATAATTATGATATAAACATATGAATTTTTAAAAACTAGACATAAGATCATTACTTTTCACACATTATAGATACATGTCTCATTCATGAATACTGGTATTTACATTATAGTGCCTGTTTTATACGAACTAATATTTTCTACGGGATAAAACATAGCGGTTTTAAATTCTGCCTCGTTTATGTCTGGTTATGTTTCATTTTCTCTTTTTCATTTTCTCTTTTTTCTCTCTATATAACGGCTATTTTCTCTCTTAACTACATACATCTCTCTTTACATTAATACTAGAGCTAAATAAATAAATAAATAAATAAATAAATGTATCAACCGATACTCAACTTCCTACTTTCTCTATCTATCTCTATCTATCTCTTTCTTTTTTCCTCTCTCTATATATATTTCTCTCTGTTTCTTTACATGAAGTTCTTCTCTTTATCTATCTTTCTATATCTCTCTATTTAGTCACATGCATTTCTTCTTTTTCTTCGTTTCTCTTTCTTTCTCTCTTTATCTCTTTCTTTTTACAACTGTCCACAATATTTTTTACTGCCAAATCAACCTCCCAAATGCAAGGTGATTGAAAGGTATGTCGTATCTATTTATTTATAAGACTGTTTATATTGTATTTTGTCTGAAGAAGGCATAACATATTGTTAATATGATATCCCTGAAATATATATAACGAAATAAATATGGTTTTATAAATATAGTTTCCATTTATTTAATATCATAAATATACTCCAAATACTTGTTGAGTGCTTTTATATCAGTTATAAATATTTACTCGTTGTTAACCCAACAATTTAAATATAACTTTCCATATATATATATATATATATATATACACACACACATATATATATGGGGAAAAAATTGCTAATAGAGAGTTTGTGGAGGCAAGTGGCTTAGTGGTAAGGGTGTTGATCATAATGTTGTGGGTTTGATTTCTGGACTGGGTTGTGTGTTGTGTTCGTGAGCAGAACACTCCATTTCACGTTGCTGCAGTATATTCAGCTGAAAATGAGTACCAGTAATAATTGAGGGCGGTTTAACTATGTCAGGGGAAAGCATTGTACCCTCAGTCACTTAATGCTCCAGAAACTGGGATAACCTCTAGCCTGAAAAGCCTCTGGGCTTGAGACAGACTTTAACCCTGTGATGGACTGCATCCTGTCCAGGGGGAAGTCTTGTATTCTCAGTCACTTAATGCTCCAGAAACTGGGATAACCTCTAGCCTGAAAAGCCTCTGGGCTTGAGACAGACTTTAACCCTGTGATGGATTGGCATCTTGTCCAGGGGGAAGTCTTGTATTCTCAGTCCCTTAATGCCTGATGAGGAGCTGGGCTCGAGACAGACTTTAAAATGAGAAAGTTAAGAAAATCCAAATTAATTTGATATACTGTTTGATATATGATTTTTTTTTTTAATCGATCGACTTTCGTCAAATCGGACCGAGGAAACAATGTTTCCATTGGTCTTTCCAGTTGCTAATACTATCTATCGGTCGCAACTCCAGGTAGAAGGAACAACGTGAAATAAAGTGTCTTGCTCAAGGACATAACGCATCGCCCGGTCCAGGAATTGAACTCACAACCTCAAGATTGTGAATCCAATTCTCTAACCACTCAGCCACACGCCTTCACACATATAATATGATTGATGAGTGTTATTCATACCTGAAATCTCGTATTTGAGTCTCCCAACAAAGATCTTTTCAAGTAAATGTTTCCATCAGAGGAAATAGTAAAATACTTCATAGCATTAGCATCACTAACAATTTTATACGATACTACATTATTTGGTGCCTGCAAATAAAATGTAGGTATGGAAAAGCGGATTTAAAAAAAATAATAATAATGTTAACGATGATGTTGATGATGATGATGATTGGTGATTGGTGATTGGTGATTGGTGATTGATGATTGATGGTTGATGGTTGATGGTGGATAATGATTGATGATTGATGATGATGATTGATGATGATGATTGATGATGATGGATGATTGATGATGATGATTGATGATTGATGATGATTGATGATGATGATGATTGATGATGATGGATGATGATGGATGATTGATGATGATGATGATTGATGATGATGATTGATGATGATGATGATGATGGATGATGGATGATGATGATGATGATGATGATGATGATGATGATTGATGATTGATGATGATTGATGATGATGATGGATGATGGATGATGATGATGATGATGATGATGATTGATGATGATGGATGATTGATGATGATGATGATTGATGATGATGATTGATGATGATGATGATGATGGATGATGGATGATGGATGATGATGATGATGATGATGGATGATGGATGATGATGATGATGATGATGATGATTGATGATGATGATTGATGATGATGATTGATGATGATGGATGATTGATGATGATTATGATTGATGATGATGGTTGATGATTGATGATTGATGGTTGATGGTTGATGGATGATGGATGATGATGATGATGATGATGATGATTATGATTGATGATGATGATGATTGATGATGATTATGATTGATGATGATGGTTGATGATGATGATGATTATGATTGATGATGATGATGATTGATGATGATGGTTGATGATGATGATGATGGATGATGGATGATGGATGATGGATGATGATGATGATTATGATTGGTGATGATGGATGATGATGATGATGATGATTATGATTGATGATGATGATGATGATGATGATGATTGATGATGATGGTTGATGGATGATGATTGATGATGATGGTTGATGGTTGATGGATGATGGATGATGATGATGATGATTGATGATGATTATGATTGATGATGATGATGATGATGATGATGATGATGAAGATGAGGAGGAGGAGGAGGAAAACAATAAATGACAAATAACATTTTTCTTGTTATAAAAGAATCCTTTTTTTTACATCAGTTTCATTTTATGTTTAACACTTTTGTTGCCATAATATAATTGTTTCTAGTTTAGGCACAAGGCCAGCAAATCACCCAGTGTATTACTGGTACTTTAATGAAATACTTTGTATGTTAATCTAAACATGATAGGAAATAAATTGGAGTGATGAGTGTTTAAAATTTTTTGTAAAATTGTAGGAATCTCAAATGCAGAAATATCTGTAAAACAGCCAGATACTATTAGGGGTCAATAAAATAAAGTACCAGTAATGCATTGGGATAATTGCTGGCCTTGTGCCAAAAGTAGAAACAACTATTATTAGTTGGGTTAAAATATAACCTCTTATAAATGGAAGAAGAAGAAGAAGAAGAAGAAGAAGAAGAAGAAGAAGAAGAAGAAGAAGAAGAAGAAGAAGAAGAAGAAGAAGAAGAAGGGAACAGAGTATAAAGTATATGATGGCAAATGGTAGAGGTATAAAGAGAAAGAGAGAAGAAAAAAAGTAATGAGAGTGATGGAGCATAAAAAATTGACATGGAGAATTAAGAAAAATAAAATAGTAGTATGTTAATAAATTAATGAAGAATTTAGGATGGATATACTGAAATAACTTAATTAAGATGATAACATAACAAAATGTTTTTTTTTATATAAAATTATGATGAAAGGACTTAATTTAAGTAGGAGCCTTTTAAAATAGGTGGTTTTATTTCATAGAAACAGAAACAGTTTTGTTGGTTGAGTTGGTATCAAAAGAGTTAATGAAATGTATCTAACTTGTTCTTGAATGTTTTGTCAAGGTTCACTACCCTAAAACTCAGTTTAACCCTTTAGCATTTAAACTGTCTGTATCCAGCCAAAACTCTCTCACCTCTTTTTGTTCAAACCAGCTGTAACCAGCTGTTCATACATACATTAAGGTATTGTTCTCAAAATAAATAACATCAAAATCTCATAGTTTCGATATTATATGAGATAATTATATGGGGTAAAGCCTTTACCGGCAAAATATAATAGTAAATATAGAGTAATGTAAATGTTAAAGGGTTAATGGTATAAAGATTCTATATATCTACATGGCAGATGTATAGAAAATTTGATTGTAGCTAATAGATGTAATGACTCTCTAAATTCATTTTACTCACTAAACATATATTCACCAGAAGTAATTAGATGACTTAATAAGACAAATGTATAAATAAGCATACAAAAATTTTATCTTAAAATACTCAAATATATTTCTAGGATAAAATTAATGAATTTAATATTTAGTCAAATAAATAGAAAGAACATTTTTTTTTTTACACTTAAACATCTTAGTATCTGGATCCATTGTATAGAATAGACAAGTAGAGGCAAACATACATATGCAAGACTTTCTTTAGTGGTATTGTGGTGTTTTAACAATGTTACTTACCCATTTATCTGCGTCAGTAGCTTTCACTGTTTTTAGAATGCTGTTTCCTTGCTCATCTTCGCCAATGTTTATATTTGAAGTCACTGAACTCCATACTGGAGAATTCAAATTGCGACCAACATTCACTTTAACAATGGCTGTTGCAGTACGAACTGGGTTACCATTGTCTTTAGCTAAAACACGAATCTGAAATTTAAAAAAAAAAGGCTACATTTACATAAATCAAGCCAGAATCAGTTCCCGTCCCACCCTTGCAAGCTAGGAAAAGTGGACGTAAAATGAAATGATGATGATTCGTTCAAAATATTAACAAAAATAGAACTTCATTGTGATCAAGTATATTTTATTATACATATTTCAGAGGTACTGAGCTAACTTCAACAGTACGCCCTCATCAGATAAAATAAGATGATGCATGACATTCCCTGACATAGTAGATGGTTAAGATTCAGTCATGGTAGTGAGTAAGATATGACAAAACTCAATATTTATATACCTTAAGATTGATACATGAAAAAACTTACATATAATACATATAGTACAGAGGGTGCGTGTAAGGAAGCTTAAAAATACATAACAGCAATTTACATAACTGTTAGAGATTCAAATAATTATTGAAGAAAGAGGAAAGAAAAAAGACAGAGAGAAAACATATGAGGGGAAAATATAGCTAGAAGAGGTATAGAGAGCAACGGAGAATTGATCAAGGAAAGGGAGACAAAGAGGAATAATTATAATTATAATTATAGGGAGGGATGTATAGTTATGTATGATATATATCCATACAAAACTATACAATTGGGCATAGCTATGCGATAGAGTAAACTCGAATCATTGAATTATTGAATTATCTAGAAATATTCATCAATCTAAATCCTAAATATAACTGGGTGTAATCAATAAAGGTTAATTTCCTCAGTTAATTAGTTATATATACTATCCAAATGTGTCCGGTTGACCGTTAACTTTCAAATCATTTAAGTTAGTTCAGAGTAATGAATTAATTAAAGTGTATAATATTTCAGGCTCTAAAAGTTTATTAATATTACTATTAAAGTATACTATCATATTTAATTTATAAAATCATATTTTATGAATTCATATTTAAACTATTTGCAAACATGAGAGAGAAAACATGCTATTTTTCATCCTCTCGAAGGTAAGTCTTAATAATTTTATTATAATTATTTATATTATATTGAAGATATAATTTAAAAAATTTCAGATTAACAATTAGAATGCCTTAAAGCATCAAAAGGCCTTATAATTAGACTTAAATTAGACTTGGTTAACCTTTAAATATATATATATATACACATATATATATACACATATATATATACACATATATATAATATACACATATATATATATACACACATATATATATACACACATATATATATACACATATATATATATACATATATATATATACACACATATATATACACATATATATATACACATATATATATATACACATATATATATATACACATATATATATATACACATATATATACAAATATTTCTCTCTATATATATATCCTTAAATAATACATTTATTATCCATGCTATATATATTGTATGATATATATATATATATGTGAATGTGTGTGGTGTCTTAGTGATTAGAGCATTGAGCTCACAATCATAAGGGGATAGAACAGGCATTCAGCCCTAGAACGCTTGCCAAACAATGGGTTAAGAGGACCTTTCAGTTTGTGTCGAAAGACATAACTTCACCTCTGCATGCAATATGATTGTATATAAGTCGGATACAGACCCCTCAACCTGTCTGGGAGGTCATTAGATCCACTTCAGTACTATGCAGACACGTCCAACCCTTGCTAGCAGGGGAAGCAGATGTTAAATGATGATGATGATGATGATGATGATGATGCTGTGATAATGATGATTCAATTAAATATTCAGATAACTCACAAGATATCCTACATTACATTTCCAACGAAGCATGATTTAGAAAACAAAAAAAAAAGAAATGAATAAAAACAAAACACTTACCACAAATGGATCTGTGTCAACAGCATTTAGAAGATTGTTTGTTTGTATCAATCCAGTATTCTGATTAATTCTGAAATAGTCTCCAGCACGATCGTCTCCAATTATGGAATATTTAATAATATTAAACTGAGAATGGAATTTAGTGAGAAAATGGAACAATTACAAATATGAAGAGAACATGCATTTATTTTAGAAAATTTACATAATAAATATAAGAATATAACTAATTCCAGCTTTTATATATATAAAAAAAACATTTACATTTTAAACTCTGAAATTCAACAAATATTATTTGCTTGAAGCTCAGTATCTTAATATGCCAAGATAGAATTGCTGATATTTTTTAACTTTTCTGGAGGTAGAGAAAGTTGGTGATTGGGATGTGTGGAGGTCATTGGCCAATGGATTTAAAGAATAGGGATTCGTTGAAAAAATTATACTTACAGAAGAAGAATCCCCATTCTTTAAATCCATCGGCAAATGACCTGCACCCATCCTAATCACCACCTTCCCCTACCCCCAGAAAAGGTATAAAATACCACCATATCACAATGACAGTTACCTTTCCTGATAATTTCCTTTGAATGAAACAGTTCTAGTCCTGTAAAAGCCATTTCTATATTAAATATATATATATATGCTAGCATGGAAAATCGACGTTAAACGAAGATGATGATGATGATGATATATATATATATATATATATATATATATATATATATATATATATTTATACATATATATATACATATACATACATATACATATACATATATACATACATATACATATATATATATAGATATATATATATATACATACATATACATATATATATACATACAGATATATATATACATACATGTGTATATATATATATATACATATGTGTATATATATATATACATATATATATATACATATACATATATATATATATATATATAAACATATATATATATATATATATATATATATATATATATATATATATACATATATACACATACATATATATATATACATACGTAGAGATATATATACATATATATATACATATATACATATATACAGGAGGCACATGGCTTAGTGGTTAGAGCATTGGCCTTGCAATCGAAAGGTTGTGAGTTCAATTCTCAGACCGGGTGATGTGTTGTTTCCTTGAGCAAGACACTTTATTTCACATTGCTCCAGTTTACTCAGCTGTAGAAATGAGATGATAGGGACTGGGGTCCATATCATTTCACTGCAAAGTGGTCGTGGAGGTGCCACAGCAAAAAAGCACCCAACACTCACTGTAAATGAGGTTGATGTTAGGAAGGGCATCCATCCCAAAAATAAAATAAAAGGCAAGATTGGTTGTCTTGCTCGTATAGGACTGTCTGGCGGGTTTTCTACGGCTCGATGCCCTTCCTAACACCAACCATGTTTACAGTGTGGACTGGGAGGTTTTTACCGTGTTACCTACATGGCCACATTACAGCGTGGACTGTGTGTTTTTTTTGTCGTGACACCTAGACGACCTCATTTGTTTCAGACTTGATGTTGTGGTACTAACATAACATTACATTGGAAGGGGTAGTGTCGATGGGGTGGGGGTAGTGGGACGGAGTGTATTTTTGTTAGAGGTGCCTACTGACTGTAGGTTTCGCTTTGTACTTAGGCAAGGCAGGTCTTCTGCATATACATATATATATGGTGGCTGCCAACTCGTTTTCGAGTACGGCCACTACTTTATATCCATATAGGAGAACCCCTACCGATGCGCTGAACGAGTGTGACTTTTTAGTCCATCCAGCAACTTGAAAACTCTGGTACAAACACTACACTTGTGACAAATATTGACACATAGTGCTGGGCCCATGGTACCCTGTGACGACAAGTGCAGAGAGATCTCCAGATATAAAGCAATGCCTGTGCCGTGAAGCTTTTATAGTGAGCAAAGGCACTGCACAAAGCCAGTCCCACTCTCTTAACCAAGATGATATTTACCAAAAAGAAGAACAAGTCAACATCATTGGATACCATCAGAGTTGCAGGTGTTATATCAGAGTTTTCCTTCTCCTAGAATTCTGCCTTGACAAAGGCTAAAGGGTCATCTCTCCCGGTGATTTTGGATGGCCATTGACTCTTAAGAGCTCCTTTGCCCTTTGACAGGTCTTGTTTTTAGTCCTGCAGGATGTCCAAAGTCACCCTCCTCACCAAGAAACCTTGGTGGGGTTGCCAGTTTAGTCGCCAACGACCCGACCATGGGTCAGGTTGTACTGGGATACATGTTACCAGTAGCACCAACTGGTGACCTGACATATATATATATATACATACATACGTATATACATATATATATATATATATACATACATACGTATATATACATATATATATGTCTATCTATCTAGGGCGGGTAAAATTCCCGAGATCCATGGACGAGTTCTCTCCAGCGGTCTCTGTCTCTCATTATCGCTGCCATGTCCTGCGTCTCCAACAGACCAGTGTCTGTCCTTAGGGCATCAACATATGTTAACTTTGGTCTTCCTCTTCCAGTGTGTCCATGCAGGGGCTCCCACAGGAGCACTGAGTGCAGTGTCAACTCTGGATGTCGGTGAGCATGTCCAGCTAACCTCAGTCTCCTCTGAGTCACTTTTGAGCTGACGCTTGGGAGGCTCCCGTACAGCTAGAATTGGTTGAGGACTTCCTGTATTTTGGAGCAAATATTGGGAATACAGAAGATGATGTGGTCGAGAGGAAGAGCAAAGCCTGGGCGGCGTGCCACAGCTTGAGATCAGTGTGGAAGTCGAACTTTCGTAAAAACCTGAAGATCCACCTCTTCATTGCTGTAGTGGAGTCTGTGCTGCTGTACGGGTCTGAGACTTGGACACTGACCAAGAAACTCACTCAGATGGTGGATGGGTGCTACACGAGAATGCTGAGGATGGCTCAGAAGCCGCAGAAAAGCGACGTTGACGTGCCACGGCGTCGTCCCTGGCTCCCCTTTAAAAAAAAAGGGGCGCAGGGGAAACAAAACCGTGAGGTGAATGCGCGACCGTGGCGAGGTGTCAGCATGACGATGTAAGAACCACTGAAAAGCCAAGCGAGACAAACCCAAGCCCTAACCGGAGCGCGGCGACGAAGACGAGAGGGCGATGCCACGGTAAAGCAGTGTTGCATCGTTCCTGCTCACGCAGAGGAAAAAAAAGCGAGGAAAAGCAAGAAGTGAGGCAAGAAGACAAAAACACGCCCACCGCACCGTGACGCTGAGTGGCGATGCGCACAGAAAAGATATATACATATATATATTCACACACACATACATACATGGTGGCTGCACAATTACTATTGAGTATGACCATTGCACGAAAAAATAAAAATAAAAATAATAAAATTACTTACAGTAGTATCAGTATCATTTGCATAAACTGCAACAACATTTGTGGAAAGCAGGCTATCTTCTCTAAGTTTTACCTCGTAATTGGCTGCAAAAAAGACTGGTGGCTGATTGTTCCTTATAATATCAATCTCTACTTTTGCTAAATTGTTAGCAGTTTTGGGATTAGGCAGTCCTTTATCACTCACTTGTACATTAAACTAGAAGAAAACAAGGAATAAACATTTGTTTAATATTTAATATGGTTGATATCAATTATATACATACTACTAAAAGTCTGTGATTGTGTGCTTGTCTGTAATTTAATACAGCCAAAACGGTGCATAATGAGGAAATACATTGAAAGGAAGTTGTGCCTGAAATGGGAATACAAATGGAATAATACAAGTTTTGTGTAAATTGGAGCTTGGGTTTCCAAAATACAGGGTTTTTCTGGGTACCTTCATAAATGGCCAACAGCTCCATGATAACTAATCAGATTGCTAGTGTGCTTACCATT
Organism: Eledone cirrhosa; assembly: GCA_964016885.1. Lineage (NCBI taxonomy): Eukaryota > Metazoa > Mollusca > Cephalopoda > Octopoda > Eledonidae > Eledone > Eledone cirrhosa. The sequence goes on along the minus strand of OZ024752.1, from coordinate 39,677,029 downwards.
GAGTTTCATTTCCGAAAAGCCTTAGTGCTGTCAAGTTAAAAACAGACGGGATGAGATCCCATAACAACTAGATCACCAGTGGTGGTGATCTAGTGTTTTATATTTACTATTGTATATGATTTTTATTAGATATTTAAAAACCTTTCTTTTTTCTTTTTTTTTTTACATGCGTTTATTATATAGGTCTATGAACAGGATTTCAGTTTCTGACAGTTTGTTAAATTTAATACTTTTGATACCAAACTAACTGAAATTGTACAAAACTGTTTATTTTTATGAAAAAAAAAAAAAAAAAAAAAAACTTTCCATCATAATTTCATGCAAGCAGTTTTGTTAAGCTATGTTCCAGTACAATAGTGAGAAAGTTAGGTATTTTACAAAATCGCTTCTTCTCCTTCTCCTTCTCCTTCTTCTTTGCCCTCAAACACTCCTTCCAGCAGGTCATACCAGAAGCAACCGTTTTTAAGCGAGACCAGCTGAGCTCATAGATGTTATCCAACCATCTTGCTCGGGATCAACCCCTGGGTCCCCTACCAATTGGTTTTGCCCATGAAATTCTTGATTATTTTCAAAATTATTTGGGAACAAAATGCAATGTCTTTCATTAGAAATATCCTAATCAAAGGGTTAAGTTATTCCTGACAGGCTGACTATGCCAATTATGGGAACCTACATATACATTCCAGAACCACATCATGAGACTTATGACTGGCAAGCAGCTCAGCAACCGTATCTGTATCAGTGAGCTACTCAACATTACACAACTTAGATCAATTACATCAATTGTCAAGTCAAGAGTACTCAAACTATGCGGCCATATAAAAAGATCAACTCATGGTGTGAGTAAGTTATGCCTGGAAGGAAGGCTGGCTCGTAAAAGAAGCAGAGGCAAGCAGCCAAAGCGATGGCATGATAATGTCAACCTATGGACTGGACTTGATCTTTGCTCTTTAAACTCTGTTGTTGGTGATCAAACTTTGTGGGGAGAGGTATCACATGTTAATGCGCAGTCTGCAACTGGCGGAGTTTAGCGTCACAAGAAGAACACATCATTTCCAAATGGATTCGTTGTTATTGTTCTCTTTATTGTTTAATCAAGGATGGAAGAGCAGTGTTCATAACCATTTCTAGGGCCTTCAAGACAGGTGCCAGGTAAAGTGGTAGGTATTCTCAAACTAGAGACCTGGTCAGAATATTTGCAGCTGAATAAAGATGAAAGTTTGCCTAATATGGTCATATATCCTGCCTCAACTTCTTGTTCAAAACCATCGTTCAGGGCACAATTGAGTGAAGGTGAAGAAGAGGCAAACAGGAAGCAAAGAAAATCCTGGTCTGACAACATGAAAGACTTGACTGATCACAACACTGAGACCCTTCTATGCATAATGGAGAATAGAGACCAGTGGTGATTGCCGACTTTGAAAGCATGTTGAGTGGCACCCCGACTGGCTGCACCAGTTGTGGGAACATGATTGATTGAAACTCTGTTAAAAGCATCCAAAGGCTAGATCATGATGTTAAACTAGGTAACTGATTATGTCTACAACCCAAGTAAGTCAAAGCAAAATTTGGACTCAGAACACAAAGAACTGGAACAAATATCATAAGGCATCACGTTTAATGCTCTAAACATTAGTCCAATCCATTGTCTTTGACTGATAATTAATTTTACTGACCCTGAAAGGGCAAAAAGCAAAGTTGAACTCAGTATTATTTCCCTTCTTCTGATTACCAAATGCTGAAGCAGGTGCATTACTGCATCAGCACCTGCAATTCTTGCACTTAATTCAGCCTCCTGCCTTCCATCACTTGTGAACACGGCCCTGAGATACTTTAACTTCTCCGCCTGCTTCAGTGGAACTCTATTCACATGTAGAGTGCATTGTACAGGCTTCCTTGAGAGGATGAGTGTCTCAGTTTTTCCAGCACTAATTTTTATTCCAGCCATGCAACACTCAGCATCAAACCTATCAAGAGCAAGCCAAAGATCACCTCTGTTGAATGAAGTATTTAGATAAAATCAACAAATGAATCAATCATTTTTAATTTTTTTATTTTTAGACTTACTGAAAAAGACTTGATTGATTGATCAGCAGCTGGGGAGCGAATAAGTACAACAACTCCTGTATCTTCGACTTTAAAATATGTGTTTGCCTGGGTATTGGTTATTTTATATGTCAGCTGATTATGGGGTGACTTGAGAAAAATAGAAGAACATCAAAGTTAAAATCTTAATAAAAGTAGAAAAAATTCAGCTTCTTTAATGGGAATATTCTAAGAATTCATTATTTTATACATACACACACACAACACACATACATACATATGTATGTACATGCAGCATGCATCTATATATCCATACATCTATACATACATATAAAATGTGAAAAGTGGTTGTTTCAATGCAAATGACCATGATAATAGGTGATCACTATCAATAATAATTGAGAAAATCAAGAAAAGTGATCCTTGGCCACTAATTCCATCATTTGAGACAGTAATTAGAAGTGTAAACAACAGCCTGACTTAAGAAATATCGGGAAAATATGGTTATCCCAATGAAAATCCAGGGTAAGTTATAACATCAATAAGTTTAACAACTTTATTTATAATTTAACAAAAATACTATTAGTTTTCATAATTTCACAAGCATTCTCAGTGGAACTTCTCAGACATTTTCTGCAAACTGTACTAATACTATTTTCAGTCTTTCAAAATGTTTTCTCGTCTCACAAACAACACCCAGTTTTCCAAATCCCTGCCTAGTTGTGTGAATGATTTCAGAAATAATTGTTTCTACTTTTGGCACAAGGCCAGCAATTATCCAAGTGCATTACTGGTATTTTGTTTTATAGACCCAGTAAGAATGAAAGGTAAAGTTGACCTTGGTGGGATTTGAAATCAGACCGTAAAGGGCCGTAATTCTATGCTGCAAAGCATGGCATCTGACCCTCTACCAATACTGCCAATCCACGGCTTCTGATTTAAGAAATAATGGATTTTAATTTGGATACAAGGCCAAGAATTTGGAGGAGGGAGTTAAGTTGATTACATTGACCTCAGTACTTCATGGCTACTTTATTTTATTAAAGATGGTCTTGGTGGGATCTGAACTCAGTATTTAAAGAACCAGAAAAAATACCTCAAAGTATTTTTTCTACATTCTGATAATTCTGTCAATCGATCAATTTTTCTGATTTAAGAAATAATGGAAAGATTTGATATGAACACAATATATTAATTGCGACTTTCTTTGTGAAACTTGAACTACTTATTAACCCTTTAGCATTTAAACCGGCCATATCTGACCAGAATTCTCTCACCTCTTTCTGTTTAAACCAGCTATAATTGGCCACTCATACTTATGTTAAAGTATTGTTCTCAAAATAAATAGTATCAAAACCTCATAGATTCGATATTATGTGAAAATCCCACCGAGGTTAACTTTATCCTTACAGGGTCAATAAAATAAAGCACCAGTAATGCACTGGGGTAAAAATAGAAACAATTATTTTGTTATCTTTCGTAATTCTCAGATAAAAGAAAAAAATTATTTTCTCCATTGTTCCCATTCCCATTTTTCTCTTCTCCCCTTTTCTTCTCTCTCTCTCTTCTCTCTTCTCTCTCTCTCTCTCTACCCTTCTCATTTCTCATCTCATACTTTAGACACTTTTTCTTCCATTCTCTTCATTCTTCTGCTCAATATGTGGTTATATTTTAACCCGACTTTTTGTTACACACATAGCAATCAGTTGTTCAGAGCTACTCCCACATCTCGCCAAGGTTGATTTTACCTTTCATCCTTACGGGGTCGATAAAATAAAGTACCAGTAATGCACTGGGCAATTGCTGGCCTTGTGCCTAAAGTAGAAACAATTATTTCACATAAAAGTTTTGAAATAGTATTAGCTGCTTTATGAAAAAAACAAAGAATGAAGGATAAGAAAACAGCATTACATTTCGGTCGCCATCTGATGCAGAAAGTTTTACAACTTCAGTCAACAATGGATAGTTCTCTGGAATTTGTTTCTTGTAACTCAATTGTGTGAAAACTGGTATATATAAATTCCTCACAACATTCACAATAACACCACATGTTGCTTCTTTGCCTCCACCATCTTTGGCAATTATGGAAAGCTGTAAAAAAGAAGTGGTAATTATTTTATATTTTATTAAAGGAAAAGTAGGAATAATAATTATTTGTTATGTAGTCGAAAGACATTTACAGATCTATGTGAACTAAGGGAGGTTGGTGAGATTACTGTTTAACTTGGTCCCTTGTTTAAAGAAGGTGGACGTTCCAGAGAGATGCAAATCTTGGGTGAAATGTTTAAAATAGGGTCTGATGGGCAAGATATTTTATTCATCAAGGATAACTAAAGAATGATCAGGAGAAGGCATAGCTTGCATGTTCAATGGAGCAGAACTAACAGCATATATCAGTGACCTACCGTATTTCCCAGCGTCGAAGATGCTACTTTTTTCCTAAAATAAGTCTCAAAAATCTACCATGCGTCCTGGAGGCCGAAAGTTGTTCATGAAGACAGACGAGCTTGACACAGACGCCTGTGTCAAGCTCGTCTGTCTTCGTGAAACCTTTGGTAAATGGAATAATTGTCTTATGTTGTTTATTACATAACTATATATATGTATATATATATATATATATATATATATATTTCGTTTCTGAATTTGTTTAGCAAGATTCTTTATCTGAAATCGTGTGTTAAACCGATATTGTTATACTTTGGGAGGGTCATGTTGCCAATAAGAAACACACGCACCAGTTGCTTTCACTTCAATTTATTATATATTTATAAATTTACAAATTTATAAATTTATAAATTTCTGGTTGGTTGGTTGGTTCCACAACCAGATAGTTGTTTATATATAGTCATGGTCCTTTCGTCACACACTCTGTGACCTCTTCAGTGACTGGGGATTCCTTTCTTTGTTTCTGTGCCTCTCCTTTGTTCTGTCCTACGCCATTTTGTTTCTGTGTAAACAACTATCTGGTTGTGGAACCAACCAACCAACCAACCAGAAATTTATAAATTTATAAATATATAATAAATTGAAGTGAAAGCAACTGGTGCAACATGACCCTCCCAAAGTATAACTATATATATATATATATATATATATATATATATATATATACCGCTTCTTGTGGTTTTGATTGCCCTGATGAGTCCTTAATAGGACAAAACATTGTTGGCTAATAAAGACTTTTGATGTATTGAAGGCTTCCTTGTTTTATTTTCATAATTTTCATGTTTCATAATAAATATATATATATATATATATATATATATATATATATTTATATATATATATACATTATACAAATATTGTGTATATGATTTTTCTCTTGTAATGTGTATTCCATGTTAAAGCATCCAGCAATAGTCAGCCATTATACCATCAATCCCAGATCCTTGGTATCATGTTTCCATTGTAGGAATAACTTGAGGGAATCGTTTATTTTGCTCATCTCTTACCAATATTTTCTGATAAGAAATACAGATGAGACTGTAGGAAAAACAGTTTTGTCAGCCTATGAATTTTTCTGCCAACAGAATTACATTTTAAACAAAAATTGAGCACGATCATGTAAAAAAAAGAATTTTCCTCACCTTATACTGTAGAGAACCATCCTGGATCAGTGACTTTATAAGTTTTATAGTACCACTGGAATCAACACTAAAATAAGTCATGGCAAAAACACTTCCAGCTAGACGGTAGTCAATTTGACCATATTTCTAAAAAGAAAATTGAAACCATCCTCATCAACATAACCACCATGAACCATCAACAAATACCACCACACATCACCATTATCATCAATAACAACAATATATTACAAACTAATAAGAATAGTGGCAAAAAACTCTCAGAGAAGAGCTGGACAGCAGATATCTTCAGAGAAGAACCCCCACTTCAAGTGAATGTTTTGGCCTTGATTTACCTACTAAAAATATCATTTAAATCTCCCTCAAATTACTCCCTATCATTTAGAAATTAGAAGAACACTGTGCAGTATGTATTCCTAGATACAATATGTCTGGAAAACAACAACAACAAAAACAAACTGGATAGTAATGGTTACAATGTTATTGTTCCTAAGTCTCTTCAATCCATGCTGATCCAAGACTAATATACTTTTCTTCTTTGCCACTTATTCCTGGGTGGGTTGTAGGGGGCAGAGTCCTCAAATATGCCAAAGTGCTCCAATAACCACTGTCAGTTGCATCTATCAATACATCCCATGTCTTGAGACACACGAGGCAGCCAAAGTGCTCCAATGACCACCATGGTCAGTTACATCTATCAATACATCCCATGTCTTGAGACACACGAGGCAGCCAAAGTGCTCCAATGACCACCATGGTCAGTTGCATCTATCAATACATCCCATGTCTTGAGACACACGAGGCAGCCAAAGTGCTCCAATGACCACCATGGTCAGTTACATCTATCAATACATCCCATGTCTTGAGACACACGAGGCAGCCAAAGTGCTCCAATGACCACCATGGTCAGTTACATCTATCAATACATCCCATGTCTTGAGACACACGAGGCAGCCAAAGTGCTCCAATGACCACCATGGTCAGTTACATCTATCAATACATCCCATGTCTTGAGACACACGAGGCAGCCAAAGTGCTCCAATGACCACCATGGTCAGTTGCATCTATCAATACATCCCATGTCTTGAGACACACGAGGCAGCCAAAGTGCTCCAATGACCACCATGGTCAGTTACATCTATCAATACATCCCATGTCTTGAGACACACGAGGCAGCCAAAGTGCTCCAATGACCACCATGGT
>OZ024752.1:39652693-39665193 GCA_964016885.1 Eledone cirrhosa | reverse complement strand
TATTTGCATGAACCTGTCTTTTTATCTATTAAGAGATCATATAATAGATGAAAAGACAGGCTCATGCAAGTAAACTCTCTCTCTCACACACACGCATATATACACACACATACCCACACACATACATGATTGTTCTCCTTCTCTTGCTCCTCCTTATTACCTGCACCAGTCATTATTATCATAATTACTTTAAAGTTAATTTTCTAAGGTGGAACACGATGACATTTTTCAATATTTTGTTATTTTGTTTGGAAGATGCATCTTCTTCAAATTAGATTTTTCTGCTTCTTATGTCTTTTTTGATCTTCTTCAGCTATACGACAGAGACCTTCCGCTGTCATCAAGTTAATCTTTACACTCAATGTTGCTATTAACATCACATTTACATACATGTATAGCTACCTCTTCTAGTTCTCTAATGTTTTGGCACCTTAGATAATTTTATCAACATTATTAAAGCTCTGTGAAAGTCTGAAAATTGTCTGACTTACATCATAGGTAGTACTTGAATCAGTTGTGAGTGTCTTACGGATACTAAGTTTTCCAGTTATTGGGTTCAAGTAAAACAATTCTTTTCCTTGACTTGGATTAACAGAAGTTATCTGAAAAGCTATATCACTGTTTAATGTGTTCTGTAGAAAAGAAAAAAAAAACAACAATGAATCATACAAAAGTAAAGAAATATTACAAAGTTTTTAAAAAAAAAGCATATATGTCTGCACATAAACCAACATCACAAGTTTGTACATCATCATCATCATTTTATGTCCACTTTTCCCTGCTTGCAAGGGTGGGACGGGAACTGGTTCTGGCTTGATTTCTACAGCTGGATTCCCTTCCTAACACCAACCATATTTACAGTGAGTGCTGGGTGCTTTTTGCTGTGGCACCTCCACGACCACTTTGCAGTGGAATGATAGGGGCCCCAGTCCCTATCATCTCATTTCTACAGCTGAGTAAACTGGAGCAATGTGAAATAAAGTGTCTTGCTCAAGGAAACAACACATCACCCGGTCCGAGAATTGAACTCACAAGCTTTCGATTGCAAGGCCAATGCTCTAACCACTAAGCCATGTGCCCCCATCCTTGTGAGAAAAGGCCCAGGTGAGATGGACTGGGCATGTCAGTAGTATAACAGACTCCCACCTCCTAAAGCAGTTTCTCTATGGGGAACTGTGTTAGGGAAAGCATGTTGTCATGGAAAACTAAGGAAGCTTCAAGCACTACCTAGAAACATCTCTAAAAGACTTCAACCTCGTGATTAACTCCTGGAAGTTGCTTGCTCAAAATAAACACAACTGATGTAGTTTGATTCAAAGTGGTGTCCAAGCAGCTGAACTGTTAGGAAGAAGAAGGTTTCACTCCACGAAGTTACAGCTACCACTGCCCCAAATGCCTCAATTCTCCATATCTACACTACATGTGGGAGACGATTCCCATTAGAGTAGCCATACAATTCAGTACTGAGTTTTGGTCCACTTCAACAATGAAAGATAAAAATACACTTTTATACAGAATTAATATATTAATTTATGTTCTTTTAAGTGTTACAGAACTTCCATGTAAAATGTCATCAGACATTATAAACAATTATCTGTAACAAAGAAGAACAGCTAGGCCCTCTAATGTCGTCTATACTGAGCATGCCAAGACCAAGACATTATAAACAATTATCTGTAACAAAGAAGAACAGCTAGGCCCTCTAATGTCGTCTATACTGAGCATGCCAAGACCAAGACATTATAAACAATTATCTGTAACAAAGAAGAACAGCTAGGCCCTCTAATGTCGTCTATACTGAGCATGCCAAGACCAAGACATTATAAACAATTATCTGTAACAAAGAAGAACAGCTAGGCCCTCTAATGTCGTCTATACTGAGCATGCCAAGACCAAACTGTCATTGTTTGGATGATGTCTATGCTTGGGAGAGATGGAAAAGAACTCTGTACAAATTTGGAGGTTAAATATTCTGCTTCATTCACTTTACTCAGCTGATATGATTTTCTTTGTAGAGGGAAAAAATTTAACTAACAAATATGAGAGAAAGAGTGTGTTAGGTGCTCAGTAGTGTAATTTGTAGCATGGTTTGGTTGTCTGACAAATAATAAATACATAGTTTGAGTCCCATTAGTAAGCCTGTTGCTTTTTTTTTCTCTCTCCACAGCCCTGGGAGTATTTCAAAGTGATTGAACCAATGAGCAAAATATTCTAATTTTGATGATGTCCTGCCAGCTTGGTATTCTACTCTGTTGTAAAAATATACTTATTACTGTTATTTTCAATAACTTCTGCTTGCATCCTCAATCATTTTACATTGCGGCTAAGCCTGTGTTCTTTGAGAAGATATTGTTGAGATGTTTGTTAAGTTCATAAATTTATAATAATAATAATGAAATTATTGTGTAAAGTGCTCAGGTGCACTACAACTCGTCAAAGGTGTATGTATAGTACATAGAATAATATACAAATGTCAGGGAAGTGAATAGTGTACGAGTCATGATATACATGTGTGTATGTGTATGGAGGGGGAATATTAGCTGTAGTGTTGGCGGATCTCGGGAAGCATGGAGGCCTTAAAGGATGCAGTGTCTCGACAGCTAACAACTGATGCAGGTAGTTTGTTCCATGCTTCAGCAACTCTGAGCGTGAAAAAATGTTTCCGAAAGTCATGGGAATTGTGCTGTTTTCTGACTTTGTGGGCATGTCCACGTGTGTTAGACACATGGAAATCGAAAAGGTACTCAGGGTTGTTGTTGGCAACATGGTTAATAATGTTGACCTTTTATTTTTAGGTTTAATTGATGAATATCATTTTTTTCACTGATTTTCATGCAGATGCCCAGAGTTGGGAACTGTTTACTTAACAAGTGCTCAGGGTTAAAACGGTTAAAGATTTGACTAAAGAAATATACCGCACCTCCTGGCATTGAAGACGCTACTTTTTTCCTAAAAATAAGTCTAAAAAATCTACCATGCATCCCGGAAGCCGAAGGTTGTTTATTATATTTTTTCAAATATTTGGTTGTCAAAATTATGGTGTGTCCTCGGGGACGTAGCATCTTTGACGCCAGGAAATACGGTAATTACTTACTGGTTTGTCAGCATCTGTTGCAGTAACTGTCGTCAGTATTTTCCCCACCTGATCTGTCTCAAATACATTTATTGAGGAAGAACTCAATGTCAAGACAGGTGTGTTATCGTTTATATCCTATGAAAAAGAAAAGGTATAAAAATAATAAAAGGTACAAAATTATCTTATGTAAACACACACACATATACAAGCCTACTTATTACAATATCTATAAGTGTTTCTACATTTGGCACAAGGCCAGCAATTACCCAGTGCATTACTGGTACTTTATTTTATCGACCCCGTAAGGATGAAAGGCAAAGTTAACCTCGGCGGGATTTGAACTCAGATCGTAAAGGGACGTAACTATGCTGGAAAGCATGGCGTCCGACCCTCTACCGATGCTGCCAATCCACCGCCCTATTACAATATCTATAATGACAACCATCATCATCATCACTACTACTACTGTTTATGCTACTGTCACAACCACTGCTATCACCATCAACAATGGTGATTCTGTCAGTTCACCAAATATTTAACCCTTTCATGACCACATTTCTAATGAAATACACTCTATTTTGAATAATGAATTATTTCATTACTAAAGTATTAACTTAATGTAAGGATTTTATATAAAATTATGAATTATTTCATTACTAATGTAAGGATTTTATTTCATTTATATAAAATAATGAATTATTTCATTACTAAAGTATTAACTTAATGTAAGGATTTTATATAAAATTATGAATTATTTCATTACTAATGTAAGGATTTTATTTCATTTATATAAAATAATGAATTATTTCATTACTAAAGTATTAACTTAATGTAAGGATTTTATATAAAATTATGAATTATTTCATTACTAATGTAAGGATTTTATTTCATTTATATAAAATTATGAATTATTTCATTACTAATGTAAGGATTTTATTTCATTTATATAAAATTATGAATTATTTCATTACTAATGTAAGGATTTTATTTCATTTATATAAAATAATGAATTATTTCATTACTAAAGTATTAACTTAATGTAAGGATTTTATATAAAATTATGAATTATTTCATTACTAATGTAAGGATTTTATTTCATTTATATAAAATAATGAATTATTTCATTACTAAAGTATTAACTTAATGTAAGGATTTTATATAAAATTATGTTGGAAGATTTTAATTTAAATTAGAAACCCTTGAAATGGATGTTTTTATTTCATAGAATTAGGGGTAGTTTTGGCTTGATTAGTAACACAAGGGTTAAAACTAAACAGTAATAATTGTATCTACTTTTGGCACAAGGCCAGCAATTACCCAGTACATTACTGGTACTTTATTTGATCGACCCCGTAAGGATGAAAGGCAAAGTTAACCTCAGCGGCATTTGAACTCAGACTGTAAAGGGACGTAACTCTTTGCTGCAAAGCATGGAGTCCGACTCTTTACCGATACTGCCAATCCACCGCCTTAGTTAAAGCTAAACAGTAATAATGATTTCTAGTATAGGCACAAGGCCAGTAATTTGGGAGGAGGGGAAAGTCGATTAAATCGATCCCAATGCATGACTGGTACTTTATTTTATCGATCCCGTAAGGATGAAAAGCAAAGTTAACCTCGGCGGGATTTGAACTCAGATCATAAAGGGTCGTAACTCTATGCTGCAAAGCATCTACCGATACTGCCGATCCACCGCTAAACAAAAATAATTGTTTCTACTTTAGGCACAAGGCCAGCAATTACCCAGTAGATTACTGGTACTTTATTTTATTGACCCCGTAAGGATGAAAGGCAAAGTTAACCTCGGCGGGATTCAAACTCAGATCATAAAGGGTCGTAACTCTATGCTGCAAAGCATCTACCGATACTGCCGATCCACCGCTAAACAAAAATAATTGTTTCTTCTTCGGCGAGATTTGAACTCAGAATGGCAAGGGCCGCTAAACAAAAATAATGCTGTGATACAAGTTTAGCCATCTCAATCAGCTTCTAGTATAATTTTTTTTTAAACATTTACCAATATGTTTTTTAAGATAGTCAAGTTAAGTTTATATTTCAGTGTTATACTGCGGAATTCACATACCTGTAAGTTGATTGTACAAGTTGTGAATATATTGAGCAATGGCATTAGATGGAATGAATTCCACGCAGGGTGGATTACAGGAATGTTGCCATCTCCCACCCACCTGAAGGAAGAGTGACAAAGATCATGAAAAGAGTCCAAATTTGCCAACCAAGACCTTGTCCAGGACCCCACATCTAAACCAGCTGGCTTTGACCTTCCTAGAAAGCAATGGGTGTCCCTTAATCAGATCTGCACAACACATGCTAGGACAGCCCATCATCTCCATCGATGGAAAATGGAAGACAGCCAGCCCAGTATGTGATTCTGGGGACCCTGACCAGACAGTGCTGCATGTTGTTCAAAATTGCCCTGCCTCAGATGTTTTCCCAGCAGCCTGGAGTCAATCCATAATACTACACATGAAGCTTTAGTCTGGCTCACCAACCTCGATCTGTCTCTCTAACCACTGTGCATATGTCATATGACAAGAAGACTACTACTACTACTACAACTACTATTACAATGCTGTATGTTGTTTGGAATCCCCCCTGCACTCAGACGTTTTCTCGATGGTCTGGAGGCAATCTGTAATACTAGCCTTAGTCTAGCTCACCAACCTTGATCTGTCTCTCTAACCATTGTGCATATGTCATACAACAAGAAGAAAACTTACCTGTACATAAATAATGACTTTTGCATCAGTATTAGGCAATATAGAATTTTTGCCATCAGCAGTTGTAACAGAAAATTCATGAATGGTTTTTGTCTCATAATCCAATCGGCTATTTATGAAAATGTTACCATTTTGATCAATACGAAAAGCTTGAGCATCTCCTTGAAGTTCATAAACTATTGAAGGTATAGTGTCTAAATCAATTGCCTATATGGAGAAATAGAAAAAGTAATTTAAAAATATGGAAAATATATTTTTATCATAATACTGAAATACTGTACTCTTAAAATTAAAGTATTTATAAAAGTTAGGTATATATTTAAAAATATGTATATTTTTACTAGTAAAAACTGGGGAAAAACAAACAGTTGAATACTAAAATACGATTCAAGTAGATTTAGGCATCAGTAAAAAGATATATAGTAGCACATGAATGAAAGTAATATGTTATGGTGATGCTCATTGAATGTGTTAGTGATGGGTATGAAGGAAGACAGCTGCATAAAAAGGTGCAGAGCACTAAAAGTCGATGGAAGCCTTGGAGTGGGGAGACCCAAGAAGACCTGGGATGAAGTAATAAAAGCTGACCTTGCCCAATAGCACCTCTCAAAAGTGATGACACAGGACCCAGACCTTTGTCATTACCACTGTCACCACTACAACCACCACCACCACCTCCACCACTACAACCATAACCAACACAATCACAACCCTAATAAGCATCACTGTCACCACCACCACCACTGTCATTACCACTGTCACCACTACAACCACCACCACCACCACCACCACCACTACATGATACAGAAGACCTGATTTCCCACGGGTACAAGCCAAAGCTGAAGCATAGAGACAGTATTCTCCCCCCCCCCCTCACCCCTCCCACTGTAAAGTGGTTGTGTAGGTGTCATGACAAAAATCACCCAGCCCTCACTGTAAAGTGGGCGTTCAGGCGCCATGGTAAAAAAAGCACCCAGTGCTCACTGTAAATGAGGTTGGTGTTAAGAAGGGCATCCAACTGTAGAAATCAAGCCAAAATCAGTTCCGTATGAGCAAGACATGTTCACCTGACCTGGCATTGCCCAGAACAGGAAAACTCATCTAACCCATTCTAGCATAGAAGAACGGGCGTAAAACGGTGATGATGATGGTGATGATGATGATGATGATGATGATGATGATGGTGATGGTGATGATGATGATGATGATGATGATGATGGTGATGGTGATGATGATGATGATGATGATGATGATGATGGTGATGATGATGATGATGATGGTGAAGGTTCTTAAAAGCAGTACAATAAATGTATATTATTCCAAAGAAAATAATTTTCTAATTAGATTTTAATTTTAGGTTTATTTACAGTTGTATAAAAAACATTACAAATTGCTCACAATCCTTTCAGAATGAAAATATAAACATAAATATAAACACATATGACAAATATAATTAACTATATATTAACGTGGCTTAGTGGTTATAGCATTGGCCTTGCAATCGAAAGGTTGTGAGTTCAATTCTCAGACCAGGTGATGTGTTGTTTCCTTGAGCAAGACACTTTATTACACATTGCTCCAGTTTACTCAGCTGTAGAAATGAGATGGTAGGGACTGGGGTCCCTATCATTCCACTGTAAAGTGGTCGTGAAGGCGCCACAGCAAAAAAGCACCCAGCACTCACTGTAAATGAGGTTGGTGTTAGGAAGGGCATCCAGCTGTAGAAATCAAGCCAGAATCAGTTCCCGTCCCACCCTTGCAATCAGGGAAAAGTGGACGTAAAATGATGATGATGATGATGATTGTTAGGAACCTCACAAATATAAGGCACCAAAATATACGACCAGAGTAAGAGAAAGATAAAAAAACAAAAACAACCATCAATTCACCACTAAATGCGACAATCAGCCGCATGTCACATCACAAAGGTCATCGGAATATTTTGAGGCAAGCCAATACGCTTGCAGCATTACCATGGGTGATTGTGAGACCAATGAGCTAAAACAACTAGGCACCCTTGCAGGCATCATTTGACACCAACAGTAAGGCGAGCCACCAACAGTGACAAGAACTTCCTTGTCAGCAGCCCAACTCCATCAAACATATCAAATGCCACAGGCTGGAAAAAGTGTTTGATAGTTCCCAGTATTTTCAGATTTTATGCCATTCAGCTATGGAAGCAGTGACCCTCACATTTACCATGACATCCATGATGTGGGAGGGAGCAAAAGAGTCACTGACTGTGGTGTCCCAGATGAGATACCTACCTCTTACCCAAGGATGAAGGGTAAGGCTGTCTGGTCTCTTCACATCACTTCTGGATAATCCAGCTAGCTCCAGAACTGAGGGGATACTTACCCGAGCTAGGGCCTGCTTAATAATCAGGTTTTTAGGTTTGGATTCTACTCATAACTCTATTATAAAGTCTAATTGATTATTATGACTTTTTTTTTAAATTAAACTTTTTTCTAGTAAATATTGTTTTTTCTTTTCTTTCTCTTACTTTGATCATACATTTTGCTGCTTCATATTTGTGAAGTTCCTAGCAACAATTAACTGTATTTATTATTTGTGCTTATATATATATATGTGTGTGTGTGTGTGTGTGTGTGTGTGTGTTATGTTGGTACCACAAAACATTCAGCCCACACTGTAAAATGGTCATGTAGGTGTCACAACAAAAAGCACCCAGCACACACTGTAAATGTGGTTGGCGCTAGGAAGGGCATCCAGACATAGAAAATCAGACAGAAACAGTCCTGTATGAGCGAGACACAGTCACCTGACCCAACTTGCCTCTAAATGGGACAAACCCATCTAACCCATGCTAGCGTGGAAGATGGAAGTATGATGATGATGGTGATGATGATGATTTTCATTTTGAAAGAATTGCGAACAATTTGTAATGTTATTTATACAACTGTGAATAAAATGTCGATCGTTTTATAAGGTTTTTAGCCAAAATTAAAAAAAGGTAAACATTTTATATTTATGAAATAAATATAACATTGAAAATATTAAATGCATTATTTTATCATTTAATTTTATCATATCATTTACTATATTTTAGTTGTAGAATTTCTAATTTCCTATCTTACCTTTACTGTAACTACTTTAGTATTAATTGCTGTATTTTCTGACACATAACTCTCCCATTTACTTTCTATAAATACTGGTAGAGAATCTTGTACATCAAGTACCATAACATTTACATTAGCAACAGTTTTGTATTTGCCATCATCTGCAGTTGCTTTAAATGTGTAAGCAGACTGTGTTTCATAATCAAAGGAAATTTGGTTGTATATATTTCCTGATCCATCAACTGAAAATCTATAAAATTTGAAATATGAAAAAGAACTTAAGAATGAGAATGTATAGCACAAAAAGAAAAACAAAGCATAACGTATATACAAATTTATTGCAGAAACAAAAAAAGAGATAAGTAAGTCCCAAAATGACCTGTATTCATGATCATCCTCATCATCATTTCATTTTACGTCCGCTTTTTCCCAGCTCGCAAGGGTGGGACGGGAACTGATTCTGGCTTGATTTCTATAGCTGGATGCCCTTCCTAATACCAACCTCATTTACAGTGAGTGCTGGGTGCTTTTTTGCCGTGGCACCTCTCTAAATGAGGTTGGTGTTAGGAAGGGCATCCAGCTGTAGAAATGAGATGATAGGGACTGGGGTCCATATCATTCCACTGCAAAGTGGTCGTGGAGGTGCCACGGCAAAAAAGCACCCAGCACTCACTGTAAATGAGGTTGGTGTTAGGAAGGGCATCCAGCTGTAGAAATGAGATGATAGGGACTGGGGTCCATATCATTCCACTGCAAAGTGGTCGTGGAGGTGCCACGGCAAAAAAGCACCCAGCACTCACTGTAAATGAGGTTGGTGTTAGGAAGGGCATCCAGCTGTAGAAATGAGATGATAGGGACTGGGGTCCATATCATTCCACTGCAAAGTGGTCGTGGAGGTGCCACGGCAAAAAAGCACCCAGCACTCACTGTAAATGAGGTTGGTGTTAGGAAGGGCATCCAGCTGTAGAAATGAGATGATAGGGACTGGGGTCCATATCATTCCACTGCAAAGTGGTCGTGGAGGTGCCACGGCAAAAAAGCACCCAGCACTCACTGTAAATGAGGTTGGTGTTAGGAAGGGCATCCAGCTGTAGAAATGAGATGATAGGGACTGGGGTCCATATCATTCCACTGCAAAGTGGTCGTGGAGGTGCCACGGCAAAAAAGCACCCAGCACTCATTAGAAAGGCGGTCATGAAAGGTTCAAATATATAACTAATCTTGCAATGAAATGATCAAACTGAACTACAGATGTTAATCTTTAATTTCCAATTTTGATTGTTCATTTTGGTTCTAACTGATATACTGATTATCATGATCACCACCACCAAAATTACAAACCAGAACTATTATGACTGTATCACATCTATATATATATATATATATATATATATAAACAAGCAAATTATAAACGTAAACATGTAAGTATGTTTTTGAAATGGTGCACGAGTTTGAAATTAGAAATTAAAAATTATAAGCTTTAACCGTATTTTAGACTAAAGAAATTTCTAGCCTGATAGTGGGGTTTATAACCCTCGGAGAAATGGAAAAAGATGAGTGCTCCCATGTACAGCAACACTCATCTTTTTCCATTTCTCCAAGGGTTATAAACCCCACTATCAGGCTAGAAATTTCTTTAGTCTAAAATACAGTGAACGCTTATAATTTCGAATTTCTAATATATATATATATATTACTAAACCTCTGTGATTACTTGCTTGCTTGCTTATCTGTAATGTAATACAGTCAAAAGGGCACATAATGGGAAAATACTTTGAAAGGAAGTAGACCCTGAAATGGGAATACAAATGGAATAAAATTTTGCATAAATTGGACCATGTATTCCCGAGATATGGGGTTTTCTGGATACCTTCATAAATAGAGAGGGAGAGAAATATAGAGAGAAAGAGATAGTGGTTGTGAGAGAATAGATTGAAAGAGAGTCATAGAGAGAGGGAGAGGAGACAGAGAAGGAGAATGGAAGAGAGCTGGTGGTGTTGTGTATATATATATATATATATGTGTGAGTGTGTGTGTCTATATATATATGTGTGTGTGCGTCTATGACCAGTGTATATAGATCAGACACCCACATATATATATATATATACACACACACACATATATATTTATGTATACACACACATTTATATATATATATGTAAAAGTTCTATCCGGGAGCTTCCAACAGTAATGGTTGCATTCTTTAAGGGTATGTCAATATTTATTTATAAAACTGCTCTATTTTATATTTTATCTGATGAAAGCACACCATAATTTAACTTGGTGTCCTTGAAATATGTATAATGATATAAATATGGTTTTATAAATATAGTTTCCATTTTTTAATATCGTATATATATATATATATATATATATATATACACCCACGTATATATATGGGCCTTCCAGTTTCATTTCACATTATATACATGTCTGTGTATATTTTAATTATTTAAAAATTATTTTTAAGTGAACATGATTTTAAAAAAAATTTTGAAGTTAATGTGACCCAACAAGTCATGGGTGGTCTAAATAAAAATAAAAGTCTTTAGTCTAATATTGCAAATGTTGATGATAATTTACTTATATGTAGAGATACTATAAACATTTGAATTACAGTAAATTCTTGAATATAAGCCAAGGAATATGTGACAAAAACATCAATGGTAAAATGGGAATTTGGCTTATATACGTCATCTAAACAATGTGTTGATTAGCTGTCTCGGTTAATAAATGGGGTTTGGATTTTTGCCTATTTCTCAGACATAAAATGAGGGCAGCTGTTGACTTATATTTGTATCAGCTTATATTTGAGTATATACAGTAACAACCCTGATTTTAGATATTTTTTGTGGGGCTAAATTATTACAGGATATTAAGAGATAAAGTTGAAGAAAGATGCTTTGTATTCATTCTAGGAGTGGGTACTGTGTGGGATAAAAATACTGTGTAGAAGAAATATAACTTCTTGATAGCACCATAATACGTACAGATTGCTGTCAACTGTGAAAGTTACTTGTGAATTTAGATCTTTATCAGAAATCTGGAAGAAATTCAAGGAAAGTTAATTAAGGATATTGCTTGTTTGCAAATATAGTTATCACTTCAAAGCTACCATAATATGCCATAGTTATCACATCAAAGTTACTATAATATCCCATAGTTATCACATCAAAGCTACTATAATATCCCATAGTTATCACATCAAAGCTACTATAATATCCCATAGTTATCACATCAAAGCTACTATAATATCCCATAGTTATCACATCAAAGCTACTATAATATCCCATAGTTATCACATCAAAGTTACTATAATATCCCATAGTTATCACATCAAAGCTACTATAATATCCCATAGGTATCATATCAAAGCTACTATAATATCCCATAGTTATCATATCAAAGCTACTATAATATCCCATAGTTATTACTTCAATGCGACTATAATATCCCATAGTTATCACATCAAATCTACTATAATATCCCATAGTTATCACATCAAAGCTACTATAATATCCCATAGTTATCACATCAAAGTTACTATAATATCCCTTAGTTATCACATCAAAGCTACTATAATATCCCATAGTTATCACATCA
>OZ024752.1:39645193-39647693 GCA_964016885.1 Eledone cirrhosa | reverse complement strand
ATACATATATATATATATATATATATATATATATATATATATATATATATAGACATATATATATATCCAATTTGACGAAAGTCGATTCACTGTTGATACTGTTATATTTTCACAATAAAGGCTTTATCTCACATAGTATCGATTCTATGCTGATCTGTTATTAATATAGATACGGCACGTTTAAATTAAGAAAATATAAGGCAGAATGCCTATAATAAAAGACAGACTGGATATAACTAAAATCATCATCATCATCATCATTTTACGTCCGCTTTTCCCTGCTTGCAAAGGTGGGACGGGTCCTATTCAGCACAGCATCCCTCCACTTGTCACGGTCCTTCGTCATCTCCTCAGTGAGTTTCAGCAATCTGAGGTCTGCTCTCACCACCTCTGCCCATGTTTTTCGTGGTCTTCCTCTACTATGTCTTCCTTCAACTGGCATTTCTTGGCACTTCTTCATCCATAGGTCATCCTCCATGCGCATCACATGTCCATACCATTGCAGCCTCCTCTGCCGCCCACTACAATTTATCCCTCTCAGACACAGCTTCTTTCTCAACACATCCATGCTTGGCCATTCATGCACATTGACATAAAATATTAATCACCTTATAAAATTTGATCAATACTGATAAATAATTTTTAATATCTGAAGTGCTTGATTGGAGGAATATTTTAACTACATCATATCGAAATTAAAGTCACCTCTAATAGAGTGTTCTGTTTACTTAGTACTTGTGGTGGCCTTACATGGCCTGGGTTGAGCCAGCTCCATTGAAGGAATTTACAGTGTAAGTTCATGTCAATGGAGTTTCTGTAGGTGATAGGTTTCACAAGCAGTGCCCAGCTGCAAGTATATGGACTTTAGGATGGTGCAATCCATTGCATCAGTTATAGTGCCAAGCTCTTACTTTCACACCCAACCCAATTTGGTTGAGCCAGTGTCAAGCAGATATGCATGGGAAGGAGTTTGGCCAGCAGATTTAATAAACACAACCTATTTGAGCCATTTGATAGGCCAGCAGGAGCTCACCCTACTGCCCAGCTCAGGAAACCGACCCTCGGGTTTGTTTGTGGCTAAATCTGGCCACAATCTCATGGAACAGATCTTAATTTCTGGCTCAACTCAAAGAGGATCAAAGCTGGGTTTGGGTTGAGTCGAACAGCAACAGAAGGGATCTCTATTCCAGCTGGTTTGAGGGCCCAACACACAACTCCCTGATATCCACCTACGCCACCTCAATTAGAGTGTAAGGAGTTAAGGACCGAAACACTGTCATCCTGTTTTCAATTAATTTTGACTAAGTTTGTGGGATTGTCCCCACTGTTTTTCTTAATCAAATTCAAAAATTAACCTAATGATATTTTCTCATCACCATGGGTGTAAATATAATTAACTAAATTATTTTATTCACTATGTTATGCATTTTAGCACCAACCTTATTGTTTGACTAGCTGGCCCTGTGCCGTCAAAAAGGACAGCTAATTGTATTATTTATACATAATATAAAAAAGAGATGTTTGTTTGTTGGTTGATTGGTTGGTTTCTTTGCACTCACTTACACAAGTGATACAAACATACAAACACATGGCTGTGGCGAATCTTAGAACACTGGACCACTATAGTTTCTCATCTCCCTCTCCTTCCTCAGTCGACGTAATCACCTCTTCCTTCCTCAGTCCATGCAATTACCCCTTCCTTCCTCAGTCCATACAATCATCCCTTCCTTCCTCAGTCGACGCAATCACCCCTTCCTTCCTCAGTCGATGCAATCACCCCTTCCTTCCTCAGTTGATGTAATCACCTCTTCCTTCCTCAGTTATCTCTAGTGTGTGATGGACAAATACACAAGGCTATTATATTAGTAGATACATATGCAGAACATATCAATGAGTATTTTTCTCTCATCCTTATAAGTTAGAAGCTTCATTTAGTCATTCCATGAGAGTATCCTGGTGAGCCTATGTACTTTTCATCTGACACTCGTATATAGCAAACGGGTAATGGTCAAGACAAACAAGAAATTACAAACTAAAGTACAAGTATTGAAATGATTTGCTTACCTGACCAGAAATGGCCTTGTTCACAGCTGTGACAATCATGTCATATTGTGAAATAATTTCCCGGTCTAAAAGTTTTAATACTTTTATATCTCCGCTGTAAAAAATAAATGATGACATGTATGTATGTATATATATATATATGTATGTGAAACGGGTCGTTGGCGACTAAACTGGCAACCCCACCAAGGTTGCTTGGTGAGGAGGGTGACTTTGGACATCCTGCAGGACTAAACACAAAACCTGTCAAAGGGCAAAGGAGCTCTTAAGAGTCAATGGCCATCCAAAATCACCGGGAGAGATGACCCCTTAGCCTTTGTCAAGGCAGAATTCTAGAAGGAAAACTCTGATATAACACCTGCAACCCTGATGGTATCCAATGATGTTGACTTGTTCTTCTTTTTGGTAAATATCATCTTGGTTAAGCAAGTGGGACTGG
>OZ024752.1:39612693-39640193 GCA_964016885.1 Eledone cirrhosa | reverse complement strand
GTATATCTACCATAGAATGTATATTTACCATAGAATGTATATTTACCATAGAATGTATATCTACCATAGAATGTATATTTACCATAGAATGTATATCTACCATAGAATGTATATCTACCATAGAATGTATATCTACCATAGAATGTATATCTACCATAGAATGTATATTTACCATAGAATGTATATCTACCATAGAATGTATATTTACCATAGAATGTATATCTACCATAGAATGTATATTTACCATAGAATGTATATCTACCATAGAATGTATATCTACCATAGAATGTATATTTACCATAGAATGTATATTTACCATAGAATGTATATCTTCCATAGAATGTATATTTACCATAGAATGTATATTTACCATAGAATGTATATCTTCCATAGAATGTATATCTACCATAGAATGTATATCTACCATAGAATGTATATTTACCATAGAATGTATATTTACCATAGAATGTATATCTTCCATAGAATGTATATCTACCATAGAATGTATATTTACCATAGAATGTATATCTACCATAGAATGTATATCTACCATAGAATGTATATCTACCATAGAGTGTATATCTACCATAGAATGTATATCTACCATAGAATGTATATTTACCATAGAATGTATATCTACCATAGAATGTATATTTACCATAGAATGTATATCTACCATAGAATGTATATCTACCATAGAATGTATATTTACCATAGAATGTATATCTACCATAGAATGTATATTTACCATAGAATGTATATCTACCATAGAATGTATATCTACCATAGAATGTATATCTACCATAGAATGTATATTTACCATAGAATGTATATTTACCATAGAATGTATATCTTCCATAGAATGTATATCTACCATAGAATGTATATTTACCATAGAATGTATATCTACCATAGAATGTATATCTACCATAGAATGTATATCTACCATAGAATGTATATTTACCATAGAATGTATATCTACCATAGAATGTATATTTACCATAGAATGTATATCTACCATAGAATGTATATCTACCATAGAATGTATATCTACCATAGAATGTATATTTACCATAGAATGTATATTTACCATAGAATGTATATCTTCCATAGAATGTATATATACCATAGAATGTATATTTACCATAGAATGTATATCTTCCATAGAATGTATATTTACCATAGAATGTATATCTACCATAGAATGTATATCTACCATAGAATGTATATTTACCATAGAATGTATATCTTCCATAGAATGTATATCTTCCATAGAATGTATATTTACTATAGAATGTATATCTACCATATAATGTATATTTACCATAGAATGTATATTTACCATAGAATGTATATCTACCATAGAATGTATATCTACCATAGAATGTATATCTACCATAGAACGTATATTTACCATAGAATGTATATTTACCATAGAATGTATATTTACCATAGAATGTATATCTTCCATAGAATGTATATCTACCATAGAATGTATATTTACCATAGAATGTATATCTACCATAGAATGTATATCTACCATAGAATGTATATCTACCATAGAGTGTATATCTACCATAGAATGTATATCTACCATAGAATGTATATCTTCCATAGAATGTATATTTACTATAGAATGTATATCTACCATATAATGTATATTTACCATAGAATGTATATTTACCATAGAATGTATATTTACCATAGAATGTATATTTACCATAGAATGTATATTTACCATAGAATGTATATCTACCATAGAATGTATATCTACCATAGAATGTATATCTACCATAGAATGTATATTTACCATAGAATGTATATTTACCATAGAATGTATATCTTCCATAGAATGTATATCTACCATAGAATGTATATCTACCATAGAATGTATATTTACCATAGAATGTATATTTACCATAGAATGTATATCTTCCATAGAATGTATATCTACCATAGAATGTATATTTACCATAGAATGTATATCTACCATAGAATGTATATCTACCATAGAATGTATATCTACCATAGAATGTATATTTACCATAGAATGTATATTTACCATAGAATGTATATCTTCCATAGAATGTATATCTACCATAGAATGTATATTTACCATAGAATGTATATCTACCATAGAATGTATATCTACCATAGAATGTATATTTACCATAGAATGTATATCTACCATAGAATGTATATCTACCATAGAATGTATATCTACCATAGAATGTATATTTACCATAGAATGTATAACTACCATAGAATGTATATTTACCATAGAATGTATATCTACCATAGAATGTATATCTACCATAGAATGTATATCTACCATAGAATGTATATTTACCATAGAATGTATATTTACCATAGAATGTATATTTACCATAGAATGTATATCTACCATAGAATGTATATCTACCATAGAATGTATATCTACCATAGAATGTATATTTACCATAGAATGTATATTTACCATAGAATGTATATCTTCCATAGAATGTATATCTACCATAGAATGTATATCTACCATAGAATGTATATTTACCATAGAATGTATATTTACCATAGAATGTATATCTACCATAGAATGTATATCTACCATAGAATGTATATCTACCATAGAATGTATATCTACCATAGAATGTATATTTACCATAGAATGTATATCTACCATAGAATGTATATTTACCATAGAATGTATATCTACCATAGAATGTATATTTACCATAGAATGTATATCTACCATAGAATGTATATCTACCATAGAATGTATATTTACCATAGAATGTATATTTACCATAGAATGTATATCTTCCATAGAATGTATATTTACCATAGAATGTATATTTACCATAGAATGTATATCTTCCATAGAATGTATATCTACCATAGAATGTATATCTACCATAGAATGTATATTTACCATAGAATGTATATTTACCATAGAATGTATATCTTCCATAGAATGTATATCTACCATAGAATGTATATTTACCATAGAATGTATATCTACCATAGAATGTATATCTACCATAGAATGTATATCTACCATAGAGTGTATATCTACCATAGAATGTATATCTACCATAGAATGTATATTTACCATAGAATGTATATCTACCATAGAATGTATATTTACCATAGAATGTATATCTACCATAGAATGTATATCTACCATAGAATGTATATTTACCATAGAATGTATATCTACCATAGAATGTATATTTACCATAGAATGTATATCTACCATAGAATGTATATCTACCATAGAATGTATATCTACCATAGAATGTATATTTACCATAGAATGTATATTTACCATAGAATGTATATCTTCCATAGAATGTATATCTACCATAGAATGTATATTTACCATAGAATGTATATCTACCATAGAATGTATATCTACCATAGAATGTATATCTACCATAGAATGTATATTTACCATAGAATGTATATCTACCATAGAATGTATATTTACCATAGAATGTATATCTACCATAGAATGTATATCTACCATAGAATGTATATCTACCATAGAATGTATATTTACCATAGAATGTATATTTACCATAGAATGTATATCTTCCATAGAATGTATATATACCATAGAATGTATATTTACCATAGAATGTATATCTTCCATAGAATGTATATTTACCATAGAATGTATATCTACCATAGAATGTATATCTACCATAGAATGTATATTTACCATAGAATGTATATCTTCCATAGAATGTATATCTTCCATAGAATGTATATTTACTATAGAATGTATATCTACCATATAATGTATATTTACCATAGAATGTATATTTACCATAGAATGTATATCTACCATAGAATGTATATCTACCATAGAATGTATATCTACCATAGAACGTATATTTACCATAGAATGTATATTTACCATAGAATGTATATTTACCATAGAATGTATATCTTCCATAGAATGTATATCTACCATAGAATGTATATTTACCATAGAATGTATATCTACCATAGAATGTATATCTACCATAGAATGTATATCTACCATAGAGTGTATATCTACCATAGAATGTATATCTACCATAGAATGTATATCTTCCATAGAATGTATATTTACTATAGAATGTATATCTACCATATAATGTATATTTACCATAGAATGTATATTTACCATAGAATGTATATTTACCATAGAATGTATATTTACCATAGAATGTATATTTACCATAGAATGTATATCTACCATAGAATGTATATCTACCATAGAATGTATATCTACCATAGAATGTATATTTACCATAGAATGTATATTTACCATAGAATGTATATCTTCCATAGAATGTATATCTACCATAGAATGTATATCTACCATAGAATGTATATTTACCATAGAATGTATATTTACCATAGAATGTATATCTTCCATAGAATGTATATCTACCATAGAATGTATATTTACCATAGAATGTATATCTACCATAGAATGTATATCTACCATAGAATGTATATCTACCATAGAATGTATATTTACCATAGAATGTATATTTACCATAGAATGTATATCTTCCATAGAATGTATATCTACCATAGAATGTATATTTACCATAGAATGTATATCTACCATAGAATGTATATCTACCATAGAATGTATATTTACCATAGAATGTATATCTACCATAGAATGTATATCTACCATAGAATGTATATCTACCATAGAATGTATATTTACCATAGAATGTATAACTACCATAGAATGTATATTTACCATAGAATGTATATCTACCATAGAATGTATATCTACCATAGAATGTATATCTACCATAGAATGTATATTTACCATAGAATGTATATTTACCATAGAATGTATATCTTCCATAGAATGTATATTTACCATAGAATGTATATTTACCATAGAATGTATATCTTCCATAGAATGTATATTTACCATAGAATGTATATCTACCATAGAATGTATATCTACCATAGAATGTATATCTACCATAGAATGTATATCTACCATAGAATGTATATTTACCATAGAATGTATATTTACCATAGAATGTGTATTTACCATAGAATGTGTATTTACCATAGAATGTATATCTACCATAGAATGTATATCTACCATAGAATGTATATCTACCATAGAATGTATATTTACCATAGAATGTATATCTACCATAGAATGTATATTTACCATAGAATGTATATCTACCATAGAATGTATATCTACCATAGAATGTATATCTACCATAGAATGTATATCTACCATAGAATGTATATTTACCATAGAATGTATATCTACCATAGAATGTATATCTACCATAGAATGTATATCTACCATAGAATGTATATCTTCCATAGAATGTATATTTACCATAGAATGTATATTTACCATAGAATGTATATCTACCATAGAATGTATATCTACCATAGAATGTATATCTACCATAGAATGTATATTTACCATAGAATGTATATCTACCATAGAATGTATATTTACCATAGAATGTATATCTTCCATAGAATGTATATTTACCATAGAATGTATATCTACCATAGAATGTATATCTACCATAGAATGTATATTTACCATAGAATGTATATCTACCATAGAATGTATATCTACCATAGAATGTATATTTACCATAGAATGTATATTTACCATAGAATGTATATCTACCATAGAATGTATATCTACCATAGAATGTATATCTACCATAGAATGTATATCTACCATAGAATGTATATTTACCATAGAATGTATATTTACCATAGAATGTATATTTACCATAGAATGTATATTTACCATAGAATGTATATCTACCATAGAATGTATATCTACCATAGAATGTATATCTACCATAGAATGTATATTTACCATATAATGTATATTTACCATAGAATGTATATCTACCATAGAATGTATATTTACCATAGAATGTATATCTACCATAGAATGTATATCTACCATAGAATGTATATCTACCATAGAATGTATATCTACCATAGAATGTATATTTACCATAGAATGTATATTTACCATAGAATGTATATTTACCATAGAATGTATATTTACCATAGAATGTATATCTACCATAGAATGTATATCTACCATAGAATGTATATCTACCATAGAATGTATATCTACCATAGAATGTATATTTACCATATAATGTATATTTACCATAGAATGTATATCTACCATAGAATGTATATCTACCATACAATGTATATCTACCATAGAATGTATATTTACCATAGAATGTATATCTACCATAGAATGTATATCTACCATAGAATGTATATCTACCATAGAATGTATATCTACCATAGAATGTATATTTACCATAGAATGTATATCTACCATAGAATGTATATTTACCATAGAATGTATATCTACCATAGAATGTATATCTACCATAGAATGTATATCTACCATAGAATGTATATCTTCCATAGAATGTATATTTACCATAGAATGTATATTTACCATAGAATGTATATCTACCATAGAATGTATATCTACCATAGAATGTATATCTACCATAGAATGTATATCTACCATAGAATGTATATCTACCATAGAATGTATATTTACCATAGAATGTATATCTACCATAGAATGTATATTTACCATAGAATGTATATCTACCATAGAATGTATATCTACCATAGAATGTATATCTACCATAGAATGTATATCTTCCATAGAATGTATATTTACCATAGAATGTATATTTACCATAGAATGTATATCTACCATAGAATGTATATTTACCATAGAATGTATATCTACCATAGAATGTATATCTACCATAGAATGTATATTTACCATAGAATGTATATTTACCATAGAATGTATATCTACCATAGAATGTATATCTACCATAGAATGTATATCTACCATAGAATGTATATCTACCATAGAATGTATATTTACCATAGAATGTATATTTACCATAGAATGTATATTTACCATAGAATGTATATTTACCATAGAATGTATATCTACCATAGAATGTATATCTACCATAGAATGTATATCTACCATAGAATGTATATTTACCATATAATGTATATTTACCATAGAATGTATATCTACCATAGAATGTATATTTACCATAGAATGTATATCTACCATAGAATGTATATCTACCATAGAATGTATATCTACCATAGAATGTATATCTACCATAGAATGTATATTTACCATAGAATGTATATTTACCATAGAATGTATATTTACCATAGAATGTATATTTACCATAGAATGTATATCTACCATAGAATGTATATCTACCATAGAATGTATATCTACCATAGAATGTATATCTACCATAGAATGTATATTTACCATATAATGTATATTTACCATAGAATGTATATCTACCATAGAATGTATATCTACCATACAATGTATATCTACCATAGAATGTATATTTACCATAGAATGTATATCTACCATAGAATGTATATCTACCATAGAATGTATATCTACCATAGAATGTATATCTACCATAGAATGTATATTTACCATAGAATGTATATCTACCATAGAATGTATATTTACCATAGAATGTATATCTACCATAGAATGTATATCTACCATAGAATGTATATCTACCATAGAATGTATATCTTCCATAGAATGTATATTTACCATAGAATGTATATTTACCATAGAATGTATATCTACCATAGAATGTATATCTACCATAGAATGTATATCTACCATAGAATGTATATCTACCATAGAATGTATATCTACCATAGAATGTATATTTACCATAGAATGTATATCTACCATAGAATGTATATTTACCATAGAATGTATATCTACCATAGAATGTATATCTACCATAGAATGTATATCTACCATAGAATGTATATCTTCCATAGAATGTATATTTACCATAGAATGTATATTTACCATAGAATGTATATCTACCATAGAATGTATATTTACCATAGAATGTATATCTACCATAGAATGTATATCTACCATAGAATGTATATCTACCATAGAATGTATATCTACCATAGAATGTATATCTACCATAGAATGTATATTTACCATAGAATGTATATTTACCATAGAATGTATATTTACCATAGAATGTATATCTACCATAGAATGTATATCTACCATAGAATGTATATTTACCATAGAATGTATATCTACCATAGAATGTATATTTACCATAGAATGTATATTTACCATAGAATGTATATCTACCATAGAATGTATATTTATCATAGAATGTATATTTACCATAGAATGTATATTTACCATAGAATGTATATCTTCCATAGTAGAAGTATTTACTATAGAGTCTATTCAGAATAGAATGTATTCACCATAGCATGTATTTACCATAATAGTATTTACTACGGAATATATTTACCATAAAAGTATTTACCATAGAATTATTTACCATAATAGTATTTACTATAGAATCTATTCACAATAGATTGTATTCACCATAGAAGTATTTACCATAATAGTATTTACCATAATAGTATTTACCATAATAGTATTTACCATAATAGTATTTACCATAATAGTATTTACCATAATAGTATTTACCATAATAATATTTAAAATAGAAGTATTTACCATAATAGTATTTACCATAATAGTATTTACCATAATAGTATTTACAATAGAAGTATTTACCATAATAGTATTTACCATAATAGTATTTACCATAGAAGTATTTACCATAATAGTATTTACCATAATAGTATTTACCATAATAGTATTTACCATAGAAGTATTTACCATAATAGTATTTACCATAATAGTATTTACCATAATAGTATTTACCATAATAGTATTTACCATAATAGTATTTACCATAGAAGTATTTACCATAATAGTATTTACCATAATAGTATTTACCATAGAAGTATTTACCATAATAGTATTTACCATAATAGTATTTACCATAATAGTATTTACCATAATAGTATTTACCATAATAGTATTTACAATAGAAGTATTTACCATAATAGTATTTACCATAATAGTATTTACCATAATAGTATTTACCATAATAGTATTTACAATAGAAATATTTACCATAATAGTATTTACCATAATAGTATTTACCATAATAGTATTTACCATAATAGTATTTACCATAATAGTATTTACCATAATAGTATTTACCATAATAGTATTTACCATAGAAGTATTTACCATAATAGTATTTACCATAATAGTATTTACAATAATAGTATTTACCATAATAGTATTTACCATAATAGTATTTACCATAATAGTATTTACCATAATAGTATTTACCATAATAGTATTTACCATAGAATGTTAAAAAGGAAACATACAAAAATGAAATTATCACATGATCCATATGACAGTTGCAATGTGTCCGGAAGAGCGGAACTCCCCCTGTCATCGCCCTCCATCCCCCATATCTCTGTATGGTGGAGAGGAGGCGTACCATGTGCTGAGTGAGAAGTGGGTGACGAGGGGGAGGTGGTGGAGAGGGGGCGGCGGAGTAGAGGAGCAGCAGGAGGAGGAGTGGTAAGTAGAGGATTAGAAGGGGGTGGAGAGGAGGTGGAGGAGGAGGAGGAGGAGAGTGAGGAGGGATGGGAAGTGGATGATGGGGGAGGGGTGGCGATGAGGTGGAGTAGGAGGAGGAGGAGGAGGAGTGGGGAGTGGAGGAGGAGGAGGGGTGGCGATGAGGTGGAGTAGGAGGAGGAGGAGGAGTGGGGAGTGGAGGATGAGGAGGGGTGGAGAGGAGGAGGAGTAGGAGGAGGAGGTGGAGTGGGAAGTGGAGGATGGGGAGGGGGTGGAGATGAGGCGGAGTAGGAGGAGGTGGAGTGGGAAGTGGATGATGAGGAGGGGGTGGAGAGGAGGCGGAGTAGGAGGAGGAGGAGTGGGAGTGGGAAGTGGAGGATGGGGAGGGGGTGGAGAGGAGGCGGAGTAGGAGGAGGAGGAGTGGGAAGTGGATGATGGGGAGGGGGTGGAGAGGAGGCGGAGTAGGAGGAGTGGGAGTGGGAGTGGGAAGTGGAGGATCAGGAGGGGGTGGAGAGGAGGCGGAGTAGGAGGAGGATGAGGAGGAGTGGAATGATGATGATTATGATGAGGAAGAGGAAATATTTATTCAATAACAAAATAATATTTCCTCTGTTGAATTTGTTACATCATATTATTTACATATATAAAAAGATGGAAGTTACGGAGTAGGTAGACCCGGAAAAATCTGGGACCACATGATAATTTCCGACCTTCCACACTTACATCTCCCTAAGACAATGTCACTGGATCAAGATCTTAGGCACCATGCAGTAATACAGAAGACCCACCTTCCCTACGTACAAAGTTAACCTACAGTCAGTAGGACCCTCCAAACCAAACATACACTCCAACCCACTACCCCTCAATGGCTCTGGATCAAGATCTTAGGCCCCATGCAGTAATACAGAAGACCAGCCTTCCCTACGTACAAAGTTAACCTACAGTCAGTAGGCCCCTCCAAACCAAACATACACTCCAACCCACTACCCCTCAATGTCTCTGGATCAAGATATTTGGCGCCATGCAGTAATACAGAAGACCCACCTTCCCTACGTACAAAGTTAACCTACAGTCAGTAGGCCCCTCCAAACCAAACATACACTCCAACCCACTACCCCTCAATGTCTCTGGATCAAGATCTTAGGCCCCATGCAGTAATACAGAAGACCCACCTTCCTTACGTACAAAGTTAACCTACAGTCAGTAGGCCCCTCCAAACCAAACATACACTCCAACCCACTACCCCTCAATGTCTCTGGATCAAGATATTTGGCGCCATGCAGTAATACAGAAGACCCGCCTTCCTTACGTACAAAGTTAACCTACAGTCAGTAGGCCCCTCCAAACCAAACATACACTCCAACCCACTACCCCTACTCCATCCTCCCACTCCCGCCAACACCACCCCTTTCTCTATAAAGTTATGTTGGTACCACAAAATCCAGTCCAAACTAATGAGGTTCTGTAGGTGTCACGACAAAAAAAAAAACACACGGTTCACGCTGTAATGTGGCCGTGTAGGTAACCCGGTAAAAAGCTCCCAGTTCCACACTGTAAACATGGTTGGTGTTAGGAAGGGCATCCAGCCATAGAAAAACCTGCCAGATAGTACTATATGAACAAGACACAGTCCCCCGACTAATCTTGCCTCAAGTGGGACAACTCCCGTCTAACCCATGCTAGCATGGAAGATAGACATTAAATGATGATGATGATGATGATATGATAAAAAAAAAGTATGCATTTCTATGAAAATTCAAACAATTTACTTACATCTTTAAAAGTGTAAATGGAAGAAGTGACAACTGTATTTTCTAATATTGAATTTGTGTAGGATGGGTTCACAAATTTCAGATTGACCTTGGTATCTTCAGTTACACTTACAACTACAGTGCAAAAACTACTCCTCCTACAGAAAAGAAAAAAGACCAGATTTACTTTTTAACCATGAACAAACAAATAATGTAACTTCTATTCTTTATCTCAGAGTGTAAATTATATTTCTATGTACGCTGGCATTATTGCTTTAGAAGGCGGTGGATTGGCAGTATCGGTAGAGGGTCGGACGCCATGCTTTCCAGCATAGTTACGTCCCTTTACGATCTGAGTTCAAATCCCGCCGAGGTTGACTTTGCCTTTCATCCTTACGAGGTCGATAAAATAAAGTACCAGTAATACACTGGGTAATTGCTGGCCTTGTGCCTAAAGTAGAAACAATTATTGCTTTAGATGGCGGTGGATTGGCAATATCGGTAGTGGGTCGGATGCCATGCTTTGACGCATAGAGTTACGGCCCTTGCCATTCTGAGTTCAAATCCCACCGAGGTTAACTTTACCTTTCATCCTTACGGGGTCGATAAAATAAAGTACCAGTAATACACTGGAATAATTGCTGGCCTTATGCCAAATTTAGAAACAATTATTGCTTTAGATGTTTCCCAAAAAACTAGAAAAAGTAAAAATATTGCAAATCATCATCATCATCGTCTTCTCTTTCTTCTCTATTTTCCTCTCCTTCATCTTCTCCTTCTTCTTCTCCATCTCTTCCTTCACCGACTTAATCCTGGGGGGTCGTGGGAGTAGAGTCCTCAAACATTCCTTCCACCAGGTCCAGTCAGAATCAACCATCCCCAATTGATCCAACTTGGTCCCCAAATGAGACTAGCTAAGTCATGGGTATTATCCAACCCTCTTGCTCAGGGTCCAACCCCTGAGTCTCCTGCCGGTTTCTTTTTGCTCATAAAAATCTGTCCAGTGATTCTTTCCTGAGACATTCTAACCACATAATCACAGTGCCAGAGCTGTGATCTCTCAATTCAGAGAAGTAACAGCTCTACCTGGAGTGACTCTCTGATCTCTGAGCTACAAATCTGTCCAGTGATTCCTTCCTGAGACATTCTAACCACATAATCATAGTGCCAGAGCTGTGATCTCTCAATTCAGAGAAGTAACAGCTCTACCTGGAGTGACTCTCTGATCTCTGAGCTACAAATCTGTCCAGTGATTCCTTTCTGAGACATTCTAACCACATAATCACAGTGCCAGAGCTGTGATCTCTCAATTCAGAGAAGTAACAGCTCTACCTGGAGTGACTCTCTGATCTCTGAGCTACAAATCTGTCCAGTGATTCCTTTCTGAGACATTCTAACCACATAATCACAGTGCCAGAGCTGTGATCTCTCAATTCAGAGAAGTAACAGCTCTACCTGGAGTGACTCTCTGATCTCTGAGCTACAAATCTGTCCAGTGATTCCTTCCTGAGACATTCTAACCACATAATCATAGTGCCAGAGCTGTGATCTCTCAATTCAGAGAAGTAACAGCTCTACCTGGAGTGACTCTCTGATCTCTGAGCTACAAATCTGTCCAGTGATTCCTTTCTGAGACATTCTAACCACATAATCACAGTGCCAGAGCTGTGATCTCTCAATTCAGAGAAGTAACAGCTCTACCTGGAGTGACTCTCTGATCTCTGAGCTACAAATCTGTCCAGTGATTCTTTCCTGAGACATTCTAACCACATAATCACAGTGCCAGAGCTGTGATCTCTCAATTCAGAGAAGTAACAGCTCTACCTGGAGTGACTCTCTGATCCCCAAGCTACGCACTATAATGAGTAACGTTATTCCAAAGATCCAATGGAGGAACCACATTTCAGCCATTTATGTTGAACTAGAAAGTTCAATATAACAGATTACTATTGCTCCTAGTCAGAAGATGGCAGTTCATGCTTATGAAAGTCATTTTTATTAATAAGGAAAATATAAGTTTTCCTTATTAGCCTGTGCAAATATCATTTTCATACTAACCACATAGTTAATACCTAATATAATGTGCTTCAGGCAAATTGATTAAGACAATAAACTGTTTAACTTATTTAACATTATATTTGGGAATTATACAAAATTCCCACCAGATCGAGATCTTTTATGCAGTAATACAGAAGACCCACCTTCCCTTACGTACGAACTTAAACCTACAGTCAGTAGGCACCTCTTAACCCAATATACACCCCACACCACCTACTCCATCCTCCTACTTTCACCCACTCCACCCTTTCTCTGTAAAGTTATGTTGGTACCACAGAACATCCAGTCCACACTGTAAAGTGGTCATGTAGGTGGCACAGTAAAAAGGCTCCCAGTCCACACTGTAAATGTGGTCATGTAGGTGGCACAGTAAAAAAGCTCCCAGTCCACACTGTAAATGTGGTCATGTAGGTGACACAGTAAAAAGGCTCCCAGTCCACACTGTAAATGTGGTCATGTAGGTGACATAATAAAAAGGCTCTCAGTCCACACTGTAAAGTGGTCATGTAGGTGACACAGTAAAAAGGCTCCCAGTCCACACTGAAAATGTGGTCATGTAGGTGACACAATAAAAAGGCTCCCAGTCCACACTGTAAAGTGGTCATGTAGGTGACACAGTAAAAAGGCTCCCAGTCCACACTGTAAAGTGGTCATGTAGGAGACACAGTAAAAAGGCTCCCAGTCCACACTGTAAAGTGGTCATGTAGGAGACACAGTAAAAAGGCTCCCAGTCCACACTGAAAAGTGGTCATGTAGGAGACACAGTAAAAAGGCTCCCAGTCCACACTGTAAAGTGGTCATGTAGGAGACACAGTAAAAAGGCTCCCAGCCCACACTGTAAAGTGGTCATGTAGGAGACACAGTAAAAAGGCTCCCAGCCCACACTGTAAAGTGGTCATGTAGGAGACACAGTAAAAAGGCTCCCAGTCCACACTGTAAAGTGGTCATGTAACAGTAAAAAGGCTCCCAGTCCACACTGTAAAGTGGTCATGTAGGAGACACAGTAAAAAGGCTCCCAGTCCACACTGAAAATGTGGTCATGTAGGTGACACAATAAAAAGGCTCCCAGTCCACACTGTAAAGTGGTCATGTAGGTGACACAGTAAAAAGGCTCCCAGTCCACACTGTAAAGTGGTCATGTAGGAGACACAGTAAAAAGGCTCCCAGTCCACACTGTAAAGTGGTCATGTAGGAGACACAGTAAAAAGGCTCCCAGTCCACACTGTAAAGTGGTCATGTAGGAGACACAGTAAAAAGGCTCCCAGCCCACACTGTAAAGTGGTCATGTAGGAGACACAGTAAAAAGGCTCCCAGCCCACACTGTAAAGTGGTCATGTAGGAGACACAGTAAAAAGGCTCCCAGTCCACACTGTAAAGTGGTCATGTAGGAGACACAGTAAAAAGGCTCCCAGTCCACACTGTAAAGTGGTCATGTAGGAGACACAGTAAAAAGGCTCCCAGCCCACACTGTAAAGTGGTCATGTAGGAGACACAGTAAAAAGGCTCCCAGCCCACACTGTAAAGTGGTCATGTAGGAGACACAGTAAAAAGGCTCCCAGCCCACACTGTAAAGTGGTCATGTAGGAGACACAGTAAAAAGGCTCCCAGCCCACACTGTAAATGTGGTTGGCATTAGGAAGGGCATCCAGCCATAGAAAACCAGCCAAAAACAGATCTGTACGAGCGAGACACGGTCCCCCGACCAATCCTGCCTCAAGTAGGACAAACCTGTCTAACCCATGCTAACAGGGAAGATAGACGTTAATCGATGAGGATGATGATGATGATGATGATGATGATTATTCTACCAAGGCCTTACTCTCATTTAATTCAGCAGCTGCAGGCTGGAAGAGGCCTCTGTGGTAGGCCCAGCACTAGATGGCTGAATATGATGAAGAAGATCTCCACAGGCTTGATGTCACCTTGAACAATGCAGAGGGGATGGTAAGGGACCACCAACCATGGGGGGCACAGATGGATCTGATCGGCTCGATTCATGATGACACCTCTGGGATCACTGACTTAGGATGACACCAGTTTCATCAAACAAGTGCAAGAATAAGAAAGAGGACAACATTCTCTAAATTTAGACTTAAATAAACCAACGTATTGAGGAAGTAGGCTTTTACCCAACTTAGTTGTGATTTTCAATATTGCTATTGCTAATAATTATACCATCCATAAATTTACCATATATACCTGAATATAAACCAGCTGCCTATTTTATGTCTGAGAAATGGGCAAAAAGCTAAACCCCATTTATAAGCAGAAGCAGCTAACCAACACATTGTATAGATGGTGTATATAAGACAACCCCTACAACATTTTACCATCGATTTTTTTTTGGTCATATATTCCTTGGCTTATTATATTCAACTATATACTGTAATTCAAATGCTTATAGTATAGTTATAATGAACATTTGCAGTATTAGACTAAAGACTTTAATTCCTCTTCTTATATTCAAGTATATAAGAAGGATGTCAAGTATATAAGAAGTATATAAGTTGGATGTGCAGTGTAAATGTGCGTGAACGACCCACCATAAATGTGTTGAGAGAGAAACTGTGTCTGAGATGGATAGAATGTAGTGTACGGGAGAGGAGACTGAGGTGGTATGGACATGTGATGCGCATGGAGGATGACCGATGGGTGAAAAAGTGCCAGGAAATGCCAGTTGAAGGAAGACGTGGTAGAGGTAGACCACGAAAACCATGGACGGAGGTGGTGAGAACAGACCTCAGATTATTGAAGCTCACGGTGGAGATGACGAAGGACCGTGACGAGTAGAGAGATGCTGTGCTGAATAAGACCCGTCCCACCCTTGCAAGCACGGAAAAGCGGACGTAAAATGATGATGATGATGATAGGGTAAATCACACTTACCTCAAGCTGATTAGTATGGCTTGGTCTTCAGCCTTAATAACAACAGTATATTTCGTGTTTCGGGATAATGTACCAACAACTTTCAAGTTGTTGCCATCCAACTGAAATTTTGTTTGACTGTTATCCACCAATGAATATATAATATTTTTGTTGGCTCCAGAATCTTTATCTGTTGCTGAAACCTAAGCAGAAAGTATGGAATAAATTACTGATTTATTTTCTGATTAAGTTGCATAGCTGACTATGCTTATCCCTAATAAATATAACCAACTTAATTTTTCTTCTCATTTTGGTTTAATTATATTGATCACAATTTGAATCCATTGCCAATAAAATATAAATAGATAGTGTAATTTATTGCATTTAGTCCTGCAATATGATCTCAAATACAAGTGGCCAAAATAGAGGTTCCTCCAAAGGGTCTATGGAGCAACATTACTCAATAGAGAACATAGCTTGGGGATCAGAGAGTTGCTTCAGGTAGAACCACTGCTTCTCTGATTTGAGAGATCACAGTTCCAATACTACAGGTATGTGGTTAGAATATTTCAGGAAAGAATTGCTGGACAGATTTTACAGGTAAAAACCAGCTGGCAGGCGACCTAAGGGTAGACCCCCGAGCAAGATGGTTGGATAGCATCCTTGAGGCCGGCTGGTCTCACTTGGGATTCCAACTGGATCTACTGGAAAGATTGTTTGATGATTATGACCCCACATCCCTCGCAGGGATAAGTGGGAGGAGGAGAATAAGAATAATAATATTAATAATAATAATAATAATAATAATAATAATAATAATAATAATAATAATAATAATAATAAGAAGAAGAAGAAGAAGAAGAAGAAGAAGAAGAAGAAGAAGAATTCTAAGCTAATCCAGTACAACAAAAATAATACACTTTTTGTTGATTGGCACAAAGCCAGAGATTTCTTGGAAATTGGTCCAGTTTATTGAATTGCCTCTGATTACATGACAGGTACTTATATAAATGAACATGGAGGAAAGAAAGACAAAATTGACGCCAGCGGAATTAAGAAGGCAAAACTTTGAAACTAAATACCACAATGAATTTAGATGATTGATTCTGGATTGATCATTAGTGAATTTAAAACAATAATAATTGTTTCTACCTTTGGCACAAGGCCAGCAATTACCCAGTTCATTACTGGTACTTTATTTTATCGACTCCGTAAGGATGAAAGGCAAAGTCAACCTCGGCGGGATTTGAACTCAGATTGTAAAGGGCCGTAACTATGCTGGAAAGCATGGCGTCCGACCCTCTACTGATACTGCCAATCCACCGCCCTTTAAAACAATAATAATTGTTTCTACTTTTGGCACAAGGCCAGCAATTACCCAGTTCATTACTGGTACTTTATTTTATCAACCCCGTAAGGATGAAAGGCAAAGTCAACCTCGGCGGGTTTTGAACTCAGTCCGTAAAGGGACATAACTGTGCGTTAAAGCATGGTGTCCGACCCTCTACCGATACTGCCAATCCACCGCCCTCTTTCAAACAATAATAATGACATCTGATTGTTAAAACAAAACAGAAATCAGATAAAATCATAAAAGCAAATAGCTTAGCCCTTTAGCATTTAAATTGGCCATATCCGGTCAGAATTCTCACCTCTTTCTGTTTAAACCAGCTGTAACTCATGTTAAAGTATTGTTCTCAAAAAAAATAATATCAAAATCTCATAGATTTGATATTATGTGAGATAATTATGTGAGGTAAAGCTTTTACCGTGAAAATATAATAGTAAATATAGAGTAATGTAAATGTTATGTGAGGTAAAGCTTTTTACCATGAAAATATAATAGTATATATAGAGTAATGTGAATGTTATGTGAGATAATTATGTGAGGTAAAGCTTTTACCATGAAAATATAATAGTAAATATAGAGTAATGTAAATATTATGTGAGATAATTATGTGAGGTAAAGCTTTTACCATGAAAATATAATAGTAAATATAGTGTAATGTAAATGTTATGTGAGATAATTATGTGAGGTAAAGCTTTTACCATGAAAATATAATAGTAAATATAGTGTAATGTAAATGTTATGTGAGATAATTATGTGAGGTAAAGCTTTTACCATGAAAATATAACAGTAAATATAGTGTAATGTAAATGTTATGTGAGATAATTATGTAAAGTAAAGCCTTTACCATGAAAATATAATAGTATATATAGTGTAATGTAAATGTTATGTGAGATAATTATGTAAAGTAAAGCCTTTACCATGAAAATATAATAGTAAATATAGTGTAATGTAAATATTATATGAGATAATCATGTGGGGTAAAGCTTTTACCATGAAAATATAATAGTAAATATAGTGTAATGTAAATTTTATGTGAGATAATTATGTGATAAAGCCTTTACAATGAAAATGTAATAGTAAATATAAAGTAATATAAATGCTAAAGGGTTAATCATGAAAGAGAGCTGTAAATTACCAAAGTGGCTGTGATAGGACTGCTGGAATAATCCCCTTCTTGTACGCTAGTTCCTTGGCACTGGGTAAATATTGGTGAGTTGTCATTCATGTCAATCACTTCAACAGTTACGAATCCATTAGCTGTTTTAGGATTTGGAACACCTGTCTCAACAACTTTAATCTATAGCATGAAATGTAGAAATTAAAATATTTTATTATTTATTTTTAGATAAACAGTATATGTACATACATGATATACAAGCACAAACATATATATATATATATATTAAAATAACAGATTAAATAAATATTTTCTCTAGGGTTCTTATATATTTGATATATATTTATCCTTATCGAGCCCTGTTTGGAATTTTAGTCTTCACATTTATTATTATTACTATATATATATATATATATATATATATATATATAGTAATAATAATAAATTTGAAGACTAAAATCCAAAGAGGGCTCGATAAGGATAAATATATATCAAATATATAAGAACCATAGAGAAAATATTTATATATATATACACACACACATATATATATATATATATATATATATATATATATATATATATATATATATATATACATCTATATATACACATACATATATATGCCCAGCTCCTGGTTGTGTTGAGGAACTGGAATCATACGATTCCAGTTCCTCAGAGAAATAACAACGCAACCAGGACATATCGGAGTATTGACGGAGTAAAACACTCTTGAACAACATGTGTACCTGTCTTTCCCACACCAATTCGAACTGCCTGAAGAGGTCACAGCCAATGATGGCTGTCACCGAAATATATATAGCAGTATATCTATAATTTATAATAAACAAAGCCAAATTTTACCTATTTGATTTAATTATTTATTAATATATATTTATTTATATATATATATTTATTAATATATATATTTATGGAGTCAGACTGAAGTCAGTATTGAAATTCAATTTTAAAAAAATACTTACAGGAACTTGAAAGCTAGACTGTATTTCGTAGTCAATAACTGATTTTACTGTTATCAGCTGATGGTATTTATTGATGCTGAAATCTGTAGAGCTTGTGGTAATGTCATAATTTACTGACTTTCCAGAACCCTTCAAAATACAACAAATTGAAAAAACAGAAAAAAATAAAAATTATCATACATTATAATCGGTTTCTGTAATATAAACAACATATTACTTTCGGGTCCCAAATAATAAAGGGGGTATTATAAGCAGGCGGAGGGGGAATCGGTAATTTTTCTAGGTTGTCTCCCTTGATTTTTTTAAAAACCAGAATTAGTCATTTAGTTTACATATTGAGACCCCAACAAAAGCACCTTGATGGCACTTACACTCGCCTACTTCAACACATTCCGAACATAAGCTGGCGACATCTGACTTTGAGAGAGATTTATGCCGGCCTCCCACACATATCTGTTGTTGTACGTAAAAGGAAAGTAAGATTTGCTGGTCACTGCCGTCATGCTACCTATGAGGTTGTGTCCCCATTAGTGCTTTGGAAACCACAAGCAGTCATTAATAACAGGGGCGCAAGCTCTCCTACTCCAATGTCATCTCCAGAGATTCTGGTATTGAAGAAATCCAGGACTTTGCAATAGCAATAAGCAACATACCCACGTGGAGATCAATTGTTTAGTCCGATGATGATGATGATCCTATATATGTTATAACGTATGGGATTTCTTGTAATGTTCTTTTTATTTGCTGTGTATAATGTTTTTTAATGTCTGAAGAAAATTAATTGTCGTAGGAATGCTACCAAATGAAATAAAATTTCACTGGAGGTAGATTAGCAAAATTTTATAAGCAGGCGGAGGGGGGGATCTGAAAAATTAATAAGTGGCCGGGGAAAGAGGGGTTTTTATTTGAGACCCAAGAGTATGCAAAACATGGAATGTTACAGCTTAAACAAATTTGTTTTTAGCTGCCTGTGAATAATGTGATTGTTATAAATATTATTTTAATATTGTTACAATTACTTTTCTACATGTTCAGGAAGAAGAAGAAGAAATATAAATTCTTCTGCGAGAAATATTCTAGACAATGTGATGTGTTATAACATATCAAAGTGTTAAATTTTGCTTACCAAATCTGCATCTGTTACAGTGATAACCATAGGGTTATTCGATCTGTCTCTTGAAACTAATGAGCCAGTAAGAGAATTCTCATATATATAACCTGTCGTTCCTGAAGTAATCACAGGGTTATTTTTATCTTGAGCCACTATTTTCAAATTTATAATAGCGGTGGCATAACGTT
Organism: Eledone cirrhosa; assembly: GCA_964016885.1. Taxonomy (NCBI): domain Eukaryota; kingdom Metazoa; phylum Mollusca; class Cephalopoda; order Octopoda; family Eledonidae; genus Eledone; species Eledone cirrhosa. The sequence goes on along the minus strand of OZ024752.1, from coordinate 39,619,225 downwards.
TATTAAAATTCTGTTCTTCTACCTGAATTAAAGAAGAAAGAAAAACATTTATGGATTTTTAAAATAGTTTAACCCTTTAGCATTTAAACCGGCCATATCCAGCCAGAATTCTCTCACCTTTTTCTGTTCAAACCAGCTGAAACCGGCCATTTATACTGACATTAAGGTATTGTTCTCAAAATATATAATATCAAAATCTCGTAGATTCAATATTATGTGAGATAAAGCCTTTACCATGAAAATACAATAGTATATATAGAGTAATGTAAATACTAAAGGATTAAAGAAGAAAAAATTTAAAAAAACATTGATTTCTTTATGTGATTTACAAAGATGAACAAATGATTAAATTTATTATAAAATCAGCATGAATATTCAAAAGTGTTGAAACAAGAAATAAAATAGAGTCATCAGTAAACCAAGTGAACCCATGCTTTCAGGGAGAAATGGGTATCACATGGATATCAAAAGACCGTGACAAATGGAGAGATGCTGTGCTGAATAGGACCCGTCCCACCCTTGCGAGCAGGGAAAAGCGGTCGTATGATGATGATGATGATGATGATAGATGATGGTAGTGAGACATGGGCAGCAACTGTGGAGGATATGCAATAGCTGGAGGGAAATGAAGCAAGCATACTCTGTTGGATGTGCAATGTCAATGTGCGTGAACGACCAAACACAGACGAGTTGAGAGAGAAACTGGGTATAAGAGGGATAAGCTGCAGTGTGTGGGAGAGATGACTGTGATGGTATGGACATGTGATGCACATGGAGGATGACTGCTGGGTAAAGAAGTGTTAAGAAATCCCTGTGGAAGGAAGATGCAGTAGAGGATGTCCATCATGGGCGAAGGTGGTGAGAGCTGACCTCAGATCGCTGAAGCTCACGGAGGAGATGACGAAGGACCGTGACAAGTGGAGAGATGTTGTGCTGAATAGGACCCGTCCCACCCTTGCAAGCAGGGAAAAGCGGACGTAAAATGATGATGATGATGATAAGGAGAAGAGGGGGAGATTAAGAAGGAAAGGAGTAGTGGACAACAATACAATGAAGCTGCTCCTTCTAATGATGATAATTCTATTCAAAATGATGATGATGATGATGATGTCATGATAAGGATGAAGGTGAGGGTGGCGAGAATAGCAAAGATATTACTGACTGTGATAGTGATAATGATGCTGAAAACGATAGTAATGATTCTATGATGGTGATGATTATGATGATTTATTTAAAATATAAATGTTGGACTGCCTGTTACTTATGACCACCATGTACAATATAGAACATTAACCCTTTAGCAATTAAGCCAGCCGTATCCAGCCAGAATTCCCTCACCTCTTTCTGTTTAAACCAGTCATAACCAGCCACTCATACCAACTTTAGGGTATTGTTCTCAAAATAAATAATATAAAAATCTCATAGCTTCGATATTATGTGGGATAATTATGTAAGATAAAGCCTTTACTGTGAAAATACAATAGTAAATATGGAGTAATGTAAATGCTAAAGGGTTATAATAATTGTTTCTACGTTAGGCACAAGGCCAGCAATTAACCAGTGTATTACTGGTACTTTATTTTATCGACCCCGTAAAGGATGAAAGGCAAAGTTTAACCTCGGCGGGTTTTGAACTCAGAATGGCAAGGGCTGTAACTCTATGCGTCAAAGCATGGCATCCGACCCTCTACCAATACTGCCAATCCACCGCCTTTAGGGTTATAATAATTGATGTCTGATGAGTCTTGAAGTAAAAACTTTCACATTCAGCTCTGCTTGACATAATTCTGAATAACTGCTAATTTGTTTCAACTAAAATAAATTCTTATGGTAATGACTGAAAGAATATGATAGTGAATACAAATGGCTGAACTGTGGTTCCTCCAAAGGCTTTCTGGAGCAATGTTACTTGATAGAGTGCATAGCTCGGAGATCAGAGAGTCACTATTTCTCCAGATTGAGAGATCTCAGCTCCGACCTCAGCTCAGACCAAGGGGTAAACCACCCCAAGCAAGATGGCTATGGCTAGATAACATCCATGAGCTCAGCTGGTCTCGCTTGGGATCCAGTCAGATCAGTTGGAGATGGTTGCTTTTGACAGGATCCACCAGAAAGTGTGCTTGAGGATTCCACCACCCCATCCATGATCCTCCCAGGAATAAGTAGGAGACAGAGAAGGAGGTAATTACACTTGCTACAAATATCCTTGAAATACCCCCTCAAATCTTACTCTACGACTCAAAAAAAAAAAAAAAATAAATAAATAAATACATAATTGTTTCTACTTTAGGCTCAAGGCCAGCAATTACCCAGTACATTACTGGTACTTTATTTTATCGACCCCCGTAAAGGATGAAAGGCAAAGTTAACCTCGGCGGGATTTGAACTCAGATCATAAAGGGCCGTAACTCTATGCTTCAAAGCATGGTGTCCGACTCTCTACCGATAGTCTAGATGTCTGAAAAAAATATAGACAGAAGGGTCATAACTGAAAGGCTTTTGATTATAGGTCTGCTCAATCATTACTGACCAGGGACTAAACAATAACATCAAAAGCTTTCTTGGGTCCACATTTTAAAAATCCTCCAAGAAATAAAGCTAACTTTTAAAATTTATTTGAAGAGAAGATTGATATTTGCACCAGAGAATTTGGTTTTGGTTTCTACCCTTTGCTCTTTCACAGTTTTTTCTTATATTTTTCTTTTTTTATCTGATTAGTCTGGAGGAAGAAGCTATGCCTATGTTCTTCATAGGTCTTCTGAGACCAGTAATGCCGCTAATGTGGACAAGGTTAATGTTTCTTGTAAAATTTTAAAGTAAAGAGCTACAGGGAAAAATGTATGCAAGGCAGAAGAAATTCCAGAGGGCCAATGCTGTGGCTAGGAGGGATTTGGTGTGGTGGTTAGTGTGGTGTCAGAGTGACAAGAAGAAAATAGAGAAGTTAGTCAAGAATGTCTAAGCATTGCCTAGTCATTCTTTCTAAAGGAGAGGGGTAGGGTAAGACATGAAAGCAGCCAGATTGAAAGCACATCTGGTTACATCAGTATTAACAATTGTTCAGTATACTTCTACTACTAAACATTAATATTATGTTCGCAGTATCGGTAGAGTGTCAGATACCATGCTTTGCAGCATAGAGTTATAACCCTTTACGTTCTGAGTTCAAATCCCGCCGAGGTTAACATTGCCTTTCATTCTTATAGGGTCGGGGGTAATTGGTGGCCTTGTGCCAAACGCAGAAACAATTATTTTATATACAAAATGTAGTAAATTATAAAATGGAAACTATCAATAGTGTACCAGACAGACTAATCTGTTTGTAATCTGAATTAGACTAATTTGAGTTTTAATTAGTTCCACAAGGTGGAGTGGCTGTTGCAGCAGATGTCATTGACCATTGTCCACGGAAATACTTTTCCAGTTTTGTCTGAGGGGTGCAGCCAAAACACTGCCCCACCCTAGGAACAGAGTCTGTCACCTTCCCCCTTTCCTCCTCTCTTTTTTCTGTGGCCTAATAGTTCTTGCTTTTTCCCTCCTCTTCCTCATATTTATGGTATTTATAGTCCTTTCCTATACTGTTAGATCTGCTCTTCTTTACCCCCTTTCCTTATGTTTTCCATTACTTAATTTTGTCTTTATCTTTTTTTTATTCCATATTTCCATCATGGTAGAACTTCTTTTTGTAAAATATAGTTGACATAATATATTTCTGTGCTGTTCCAAAATTTTCCCAATGTAGTTATTAAGAAATTACAAAGTATTCAACTAAATTGTCTACTACTCAATTGTAGCGTTAATTCAGCACATTCACAATACTTTTAGAAGTTAAGGACAGAAATACTCGCTTGAGTAGCGTTTCTTCTCTTAAAACTTTCTGCTGTCCAGCTCTCCTGAGAGTTTCTTCTCTGAAAACCTTCTGCTGTCCAGCTCTCCTGAATTTCTTCTCTGAAAACCTTCTGCTGTCCAGCTCTCCTGACTTTCTTCTCTGAAAACCTTCTGCTGTCCAGCTCTCCTGAGTTTCTTCTCTGAAAACCTTCTGCTGTCCAGCTCTCCTGAGAGTTTCTTCTCTGAAAACCTTCTGCTGTCCAGCTCTCCTGAGTTTCTTCTCTGAAAACCTTCTGCTGTCCAGCTCTCCTGAGAGTTTCTTCTCTGAAAACCTTCTGCTGTCCAGCTCTCCTGAGTTTCTTCTCTGAAAACCTTCTGCTGTCCAGCTCTCCTGAGAGTTTCTTCTCTGAAAACCTTCAGCTGTCCAGCTCTCCTGAGAGTTTCTTACTACTTATGTTTGGAACATAATCGACCAAATGTTTTTACATGTGTTTCAGCCTTTGTAGAAATTAAGGGCCGAAACACTTGCTTAAGGAGAGTTTTTTCTCTGAAGACCTCCTGCTGTCTAGCTCTCCTGAAAGCTTCTTACCACTATTCTTCTAAAATAATCTTTGTCAATCTAAAAAAACTCCTAGATTTAACTGTAATTTCTAGGTATTCAGTGGATAATATAAAATGCAATAAAAATGTATTTAAAAAATTATTAATATATAAATAATAAAATAGATATGAAAAATAACAAATAATTCTTTTTAGCAGTTCTTTCTAACCTTGGCACAAAGCCAGCAATTAAGGAGAAGAGGAAAGACCCTAATGGTACATTATTTTATCAAACTTGAAAGGATGAAAGGTAAAGTTGACCTCGGTAGGATTTGAACTCATAACAAAGAAAGTTGTATCTAAATACTGCAAAGCATTTTATTCAATGTTCTACCAATACTGTCAATTCACCACCCTGGAGATATAACAAATAGTGATAATGGTTTCTTATATTGGCACAAGGCCAGGAATTTGGGGGAGAAAGGATAGCTGATTATTTCAAAATCAGGAACGGACCGATACTTTATTTTATAATTTTTGCAAGTATGAAAGGCTTATTTAATATGAGTGCATAAAAAAAAAACAGAACAAATACTGCTAAGCATTTTGTCTGATGCTTTAATAATTCTGTCAATTCCCTACTCTAATATTGATAAATAATAAAACACAGAAACAAACTTAATAGAATAAACAAAATAAGCTAAATAACTAAGAGGATTAAATATATGAGTATCACATTTTTATAAATATAAATTTGAAATTATACATCAAAAAGTTTTCTTAAAGTTTAAAACTTACTCGGATTATCATTGGAAATTCACCTTCAGATGAAATTGCTTTATTTTGCAAGATGGTCCATTCATATCCATTTACTGAACTTATTAGATTTACAGTGAAATCATTTTTAAATTGTCCACCTGAAAATAGCAAGATAAATAAAGCATTCATGTTTTTTTCTAGCAGGTCATTATATTTCATTATTTCTGATATTGTTATAAATTTCAAATTGTATATCGAGTTAAACCTTGCTGGAAACATATACTACTTTAATTTCAGGGTTGAGTGGATGGCATTACAAACTGAAGCAAGATCTAAGCTATAGAAGATGACCAAGTAGATAAAATATTCGACTGTTAACTCAGGGATTGTGAGTTCAAATCTGCTGAAACTGTGTTTCTGAATAAATCGCTATATTCTACAATACCTCCTCCCATCCTCTACTTCAGTGTTTCTCAACCTTTTTGACCCCCGGGCCCACTTTAAGCGTAAACTAGTGCTCAAAAACTATTCCGGACTATAACCCCCACATGATATATATACTAGTGCTTCTCAATTTTTTTGTTCTCCCGGCCCACTTCACTCCCTAGAAATTGCCAGAGTGCTCAAAGAGCATTCTGGAACACTTACCCCCATATGATCCCGACTGCATTTAAATTTTGTGTGATCTTAAGTTCCAAGAAAGTCTGAACAAATTTCCAGGCCCACTAAAATTTCTCCGGGCCCACTCAAAATTGTCCTGGGCTCACTAAGTGGGCCCTTGGCCCACCGTTGAGAACCACTGCTCTACTTGTCAAGAATAGTATTACATTTTCTGAGAATAAAAACTGCAATAAATCATCAACATATCTAGGAGAAGAAATATTTCTCATATATTTAAAACCAAGAAACCAAAGTAAAAACAATAGCCATTAAAGAATTGTCAGCACTATATACTAAACCTGAACTTTCCAGGATCCACTGAGGGTGGATTGCAGACAGAAACACTGAAAAACACTTGTTGTGCAGCTTGGGATTTTAAAATTCTCATGGATCATCATCATCATTGTTTAACATCCATTTTCCCTTCTAGAATGGGTTAGGTGAGTTGTCCTGCTATGAGACAAGTCAGGTCAGATGACCATGTTTTGTTCACACAAAACTGTTTCTAGCTTAGTTTCTACAGATGGATGGCCTTCCTAATGCCAACCACATTTACTGTGAACTAGTTGCTTTTTATCGTGGCATGGACAAGGTGCTTTTTGACATGACACCAAGATGACCACCTTACAGCATGGACAAGGTGCTTTTTTGTCATGACACTAACATGACCACTTTGCAACATGGACAATGTGCTTTTTGTCATGACACCAATATGACCACTTTACAGCATGGATTGGGAGCTTTTTGT